>JAHBCN010006150.1:30000-50768 GCA_019359885.1 Listronotus oregonensis | reverse complement strand
AAAATTGTATTCGATTTTTCGTATCAGGTTTAACCCTTTAACTTTTTTAAAGACAAAATGATATGACTGAAAAAGTTGAAAATTATCTAAAATTTATTTCCAATGGCGACAAGATTCGAAGTTATTTAGGATTTATTATCAGACCAAACACTATTTCCGATAACTTTTGTTACATACGTTATACATGACAAGAAATAAAACACAGTTCCTTAACCATAGAACTACAAACCCATTTTTTTTACCTATAAACTACAAACTGGGATAAATATTTACCCCACGGGACTTTTCCTCCTAAAATTGTTCTGAAAGCAGTAATCTGACTTATGAGTACTCGATTTTTTTCGTTTTTTATGCCCAAGAGAATGGTGAAGAGCAAATTCAATTTTATCCAAATTTAGTTGGTTAAAAATTGATTTGAATAGCTATAAGTAATGAAAAACAGTCGCACCATCATTTAACAAACAAAAATGTATAACTATTTTTCTAAACAACCGATTTTCAAATATCCAACGAGATCTCAAAAAGGGCACATGAGGCTTTAAGAAAAAATATTTCATCATGATGTTTTGGTAAAAAAATACTATTTATGTGGGACTTTAAAATTTTTCCATTGATCGAGAATCCGATCAATGGAAAAATTAATTAAATATACATAAAATATTGGTTTTCAAGAATCTTTTTCTGTTTCTCTCATGGGAAATATGAAAAAAAGAGATATTTAACAGATATAAAAGATCTTTAAAAGTATAGTTACAATAGGCGTTTTTCATGATTTTTTTTTATTAGCTTATTGCAAAGCCACATGAAAATAAAGGCCAAAAATATTTTTTCCCGATTATTTTGGCCTCCGGAAACGCCTTAAAAATCAATTTTTAGTTTGAATTTTGTAGGCCCGTGACGTCACGGCCCTAAATTTTCTATTGGTGGAATTTCTGCTTTGTTGTCAGCTTTTTGTTATTCGATACGCCTGTCATCAAATATCGATATGCAACATCTACAAATTTGGGTTCCTGTCAATTGTCATATTGTCAATGTCAACCTGTATAACCTGTAACCTCTAATTTATTAATAATTTCTAATTTGTAAATAGTGTGTGTTCTTTCCAAATATTTCAATTTATTACTATAGTTATTATTATCGCCAAACTTTCCTTGATATGAACCCTTTTTACGAGTAAATTGCCTTTATTTTATACAAAGTGAAAAAAAGTGTATTGTTATTATTTGCGAAACCAGAAGCCGGCCGAGTTTGGGATCTTCAAAAATATTCTTTTCTCTTCAAAAACAAGACAATAGGAGAAAAGCCTGGTGTGTTGTAGGTATTGGGAAAACCCAAAGGACATCCTATTATTGTTGTGAAAACCATTTTGATGTAAGTTTTTATGTTTTATTCCAATTGAAACTATTTAGGTAGTCTGGCTTGTGTTTTAGTGTAAAGTCTAAAGCATTTCGCATTTAGCATTTCTTAAAAAAATCGATACGATTGTCGATATCGATATTTCTAAACAGACTTCATCCATGTTGAATTTGATTGGTTAGGGGAGTGGCGGGCTATTTAAATTACAATGATAATTAAACCTTAAATAGAAAAGTAAGGGGTTGGTATTTTTCCGTGTTATTTAGCAGGTTTTGCTTAATTGTGTTTCTACTTTTAATTTTTACACACAACATTACTTATCAATATCAATTGAGTGAAAATACCCTATTTTACATATTAAAATTTACCTGAGGTAGATATCTACCCCGCTTTGTAGTTCTAGGGTTTTAACAATCAGCATATAAGTGCGATTTTTAACTAAAAAACTGTTTATAACTGACGCGTTAGTTATTGCCATAACTCTCTTGGGAGTTAAGGCTATAACTCTTTACTAAATTATAGCTTTTTCCCTTTTTAACCGACTTCAAAAAATAGGACATTATTAATTCGACACGCATGAAATATTATTGAAAATGCGAAATATTCACATATGGTAATCTATGATGGCTTAAAAACCAATAAACAAAATTTTATATAAGTACGTATGTTTGTCCGAATGTATGTTTGTCCACGCATTTCTCCGAAACTACTTATCGGATTGTAACCATTCTTTTTATATAAGCTAACATTGACGTTAAATTAGGGAACAGTAAAGATTTCATCAAAATCGGTTCAGTAGTTTTTATGATATGGACTAATACGTGTAGGTGTAACGGCCTGGCCTATTGGTACGCGCTACAGGTATTGTGTCAAAGGTTCTGTAAGGTGCATGTAGGTAAATCATAACCAAATTTTTTAATATTTGTAAAAAAATTATTACTACTTATCACAAAAAACATATTTCAGTCTTTACTCAAAATTAAGAATTAAAACAGCAAAAAAAGATATAAAATAATATTTTTTGTATATACACGAAATAAACCAACAAAAAGAAAAGAAAAGTAGATATGAAACAAAAAAGGGGCCTATAGTTTTTTGATATCATTACCAGGACTTAAGAAAAATACCTATTAAATATTTAAAAAAACAATCAAAGGTTTCTATTTTGATAATGGTTTTGTTGGCACCGACCTCAAAAAAATTGCACCCCCCTAATTGCTCAAAACATTGACTTTTTACTTCGATCGTTGATGCAAATAAATCCGCTCTCCAAATTTCCAAAGTTACATTTTCTAGTTGCTTAGGGGTTATAGAGTTTACAGCCCTGGTAGCTTTATTTCTTAAATCTTGGATGTTTTGTGGCTTTTTTTAAGCACGTGCTGTTTAATGTAGCCCCAATAAAAAAAATCTGCTCGGTATCTTAATTTCTTACAAGGTCAATAAAGTCCCTTTACAGAGAAAAGAGCACTAAGGGCACGCAGATGTCCAAAGCTCAATGGAGTGGAAATCCCCTTCTCAAAAGAGGTCAAGTATCTAGGAGTCATTTTTGACCAAAAGATGACCTGGGGACCACACCTCAACAAAGTTGTTCAAAAGGCAAAAATCGCTCTCGGGAGATGTTGCAGGCTTTGTGGAAAAAGCTGGGGACTTAAACCATAGATGAACCTATGGTTGTATAAAATGGTAATAAGACCCATGATAACCTACGGCTCAGTTGCCTGGGGGCAAGGGTCACGCAGACCGTAGCAACCAGACAATTTCAAAGTGTGCAAAGGCTAGCATGCGTATGCATCACGGGAGCTATGAGAACAACCCCAACCGCAGCCCTGGAAGTGCTACTAAACCTGCCGCCACTCCACATTTACATACAGGGAGAAGTAAAGGCGGTACTCTATAGACTCAAACGACGTCAAAGTCCAATTATAGGACATCAAAGGATCTCAAGATGGGAAATAGAGGGGGACCAAAAGGTCAGCTTATTGTTTGAGATGCCCTCGGACAAGTCAACCCCTCGTTTTATCTTCTACAGACACTTTCGGATTGTCATACCAGATAGGGAGGACTGGAAAGAAGGCCCTCAATCAAAGCCGATCATATCTGGTATACAGATGGCTCCAAGACCAACAAGGGAGTAGGAGCTGGCATCTATGGAGACAAGCCTAGAGAAAAGATAACCTTAAGTCTTGGTCAGCACGCCACGGTTTTCCAAGAGGAAATGGCAGCAATAATGCATTGTGCCGTGCTGATTAAAGAAAAAGGGAGTAAAGGAAAAAACATCGTCATTTACTCAGACAGCCAAGCGGCCCCGAAGGCCATCAGTAGTCCAAAAGTTAATTCCAAACTAGTGGGGGACTGTATACAGGCCCTGGATAAAGTCGGCTTGGCAAACAAACTTACGGTAGCCTGGGTACCAGGCCACGAGGGCCACCCAGGTAACGAAGAGGCCGACGACCTAGCCAAAAGAGGATCAGCCATGGCAATGATAGGCCCTGAGCCATTCTGTGGAATCTCGGCAGGCCTCCTTAAAGCATCTATTAAGAGCTGGGTAGACAGAGAGTTTCAAAGCTGGTGGTTACAAACACCAGGACAACGACAGGCAAAGCAGTTCATTAAGATCTGCTCGGCCAAGTTTACCTCGGACCTACTGAGTAAAGTCGTAAGGATAACGGTAGGTCAACTAACAGGACATTGCAAACTCAACAAGCACCTGGAAAGAATAGGCCTGGTGGAGGATAGCCTGTGTAGGTTCTGCCAGGAAGCTGAAGAAACAGCCGTACATCTGTGGTGCCACTGCGAAGCACTATGTAGGCTTAGGTTTACTAGGCTTGGTGAAGAAAAGCCAAAATCGGCGAGATATATGGAGTGGCCAGTGTCAAGACTCTGGGGTCTAGTTAAGAAGACGGGCCTGGACAAGGTACTCTAAAGAACGATAGGAGAAACCACAATAAATCTGGTAAGGTTGCAGTGGTGGAGGTCATTTTTGCCATCTCCGCTCAAATAATCTTATCTAATCTAATCTAAGGTCAAATATAAAATTACATTAATAACACAGCTACACAAAAAAACGATATCAACTATTTATCTTGTTGGGAAAGTTTGGTGAAATATATTTAATTTGCATATATTTCGTGTTATCCGAACTAAAATTAATTTATAGCTTACGAGGAATAGAGCTGGAAATCTAAACAAAGAAAATGATTTATGGCGAAAATTAATATACTGGTATTGTATGCCACGCAAGGGCGACATCTTGTTGGAAAAAGACTTGAAGATGCTGTTCCACTGGTATATTACAAAGCTACACAAAAAAATTAAAAAAAAAATATTTGGCTTTTCTCCCGAATAAAGATAATTATATATTAATTTTCTTTTTTTTTTTTAATTATACTTTTTTAAAAGATTATTATGGAGAGCTAGTGTGCTCTCGCAATAATAGTAACAAAAAACATGAAAAGACTTAAAAAGGTTTAATTCTTTAAAAAATTGATTTGTTTTAAAGTACTATAATAAAATAAATATTTTTATGAAATTATATAAAAATAGAAAATAAACTTACTTGAAAACATTGGCAACCCGTTATAAGATATATATGTTATTTCAAACTTATTGGTTATCGACTGACGAGTGTAGCACATAAAGTATTTTATTATATCACTGAAAACAGATAAGAAACTAAAATATTGTGTTTTACTAACTGACATTGACTTTTGACACCCATATATTTCACCCCAAAGGGACAAAATTTCACAATATATGAAAATTTAAAGTGAATACCTTATCGCACGTTTTTTGGTGTGCTCAGAACTAATATAAAGTCAGAATTTACCTATTGCCCATAAAAGTTGCCCCAGCAACCTCCCAGAACCCCCAATCTATCCCGCAAAGGGTCACAATTTTAGAATGTATAGAAATTCAAAGTGTATATCTAATAAAGGGTTTTTCTTGCATTTGACTATTGCCATGACAAAAAAATAATTTTAACGGTGAAAATCGACTAAAACAGGGGTTAAAAGGGGTTGAATATAAAAATTCCATAAAAAAAGCATTTATAATCTGAGAATATGTACCTAGAGGTTTTTGATGTCGCTGAATTTAAATTTTAACATGCCGAAGGCCATAAATGTAATCCGATGCTAAAAATTAAGTATAACTGGGGTTGAAAGGGTTGCAAAAATATTTATTTGACAAAATAAGCATATTTTCTTCTAAAAATATACAGGGTGAGTCGGAAGGAACGCACCAAACTCCAGGTGTGTATTGTACACATAAAAATAATTTTAAAAAACCCATAGGTTCTTATACAATTCTCATTTGTTTCCAAAATATAGCGTAATTACAAACCAACAAAATATCCAAAATTAACATGATTTTAATTATGACGCTGTTTTAAAAAATGTTCAAAAATACCGCCATTAACATTCACTCCGTCTGCGAAGGGCTCTTGTTGCTTTTTTGAGTTATTCATGTCTTTCTTTGAGAAACAATGCCGCATTTCTAATGCGTCAAATTAGGGTCTCCCGAGTGTCGACTTTTACTTTGTACACCTCATTTTTAAACCAGCCCCACAAACAATAGTCCAGTGATGTGAGGCCTGGAGACACACACTACACGTTTACCGAAAACTTGTGCTAAAAATTAGTTTTGACTGTTGCGTGTGAATTTTCGTCTGACCATACATGAGAGTTGTAAGTATTATTGATGCCATCACGGGTAAATGTTGCTTCATCGGTAAAATATGCGCGAACAACAGGACGATTATTATTTATCCAACCACAAAATTGCATACGCCTACATAATCTTCCGGTTGTAGGTGCTGTACACGCTGTACATGGTATGGATATAGGCCTTGCTCGTGGAGCGTGTTGATGACTCTTTTCTGTGGAATCCCCAACTGAGTTTCAATTCTTCGTGATCTGGTCGTTGCATCATCTTCTACCAAATTGAAAGTATTTTTTTCTTCTTCTAAACCTTGTCGAGTGGCTTGTTCAGATGTTATGTTAGTACTGGGCAGAGTTCCGGTCTCGCAAAGTTTGTTGTAAAGTCTGATAAATACATTTTTGTCCGGATTTCTCCGGTGTGGAAATCGTCGACGGTATTCTTAAACAGCAACTGTAGCATTCCCATCATAAAAGCCGTAAACCATAAACCATATTTGCATATTCTAAATTTGAATAGATGTGTGGCATTTCATAAGACTTTTATAGTACAAACTCGAAAATAAACGCGTCAAAAACACTGGCACTGACACTAACACATGTCAGAACAACAAAACGGGCCAAACAATCGGTATCTACAGCATTTGTTATAAGAATCGGTAAACTATTTAAAACATTTTAATTACGCTATAATTTGAAAACAAATGAGAATCTGATATGAACATATAAGTTTTTTTTAATTATTTTAACGTGTGGAGTTTGGTGCGTTCCTCCCGAATCTGTATATCGAGGGGTTTTTGAAGTTACTAAATCCAAATTTGAACCTGCCTTAAGCTAGAAATGTAACCCAATGCACCCCCATTAACATCTGATTTACTCAATTTTTAGCCTTGGGTTACATTTATGGTTTTGTTTAAATTTGAATTCGGCAACTTCAAAAACCCCTGAATATATATATATATATATATATATATATATATATATATATATATATATAATATTAATAATATATATAATATATATATATATTTTAAAATTTTATATATATTTTAGAAGAAAAAGATGCTTATGAAATGTATGGGCAATAGGTAAATTATGACTTCATATTCAATTGAAACACACCAAATAACGTAGGATAAGATATTCACTTTGAATTTCTATACATTTTGAAATTTTACCCTTTGCTTCATTAAGGGTTCCGGGGGGTTGCTGGGGTAAAATATATGGGCAATAGGTAAATTTCGACTTCATATTCGTTTTTGGCACACCAAAAAACGTAGGATAACATATTTACTTTGAATTTCCATATATTGTGAAATTTTGTCTTTTTGGGGGGTTCTGGGGGGTTGCTAAAACGAAATATGTAGGTGATAGGTAAATTCTGATTTCATATTCATTTTTAGCATACCAAAAAAAAAGATAAAATATTTATTTTAAATTTTCATAGAATCTAGAAATTTGGCCCTTTAGGGCATGCTGAGGCAAAATCTGAAGGTCCTGGGAAAATTCTGACCTCAGATTCGAATTAAGCGTCGAAAAATACATGAGAATTCCAATGTCAGTACCCAGGATCACGGTAGCTGTGTAATCTACCAGTGGACCAGCATCTTCAAGTCGTTTTCCAAAAAAATGCCGCACCTGCACCTAAAACCTGTAACATACTGTAAAAAGAAAGTGGCATACAAAACTAGTATATAAACTTTTGCCATAAATAATTTACTCTATTTAGATTTCCAGCTCCATTCCTCGTAAGCTATAAATTAATTGAAGTTCGGATAACACGAAATACATGCCAATTAAATATATTTCACCACACTTTCCCAACAAGATAAATAGTTGATATCGTATTATTAATTCCACAATCAATCAGTCATAGTATGCCTAAAATAACCTTTGATTTAGTACTTACATCTGTTAGAATATTATTAGTTATAAGGTTATTGCAAATAAAGGTATTACTGCGCTATAAAAAAGCTATATTATCTATGTGTTTTTTATAGTTTATTTTGTTTTTGGAAAAATCAATTAAAAAGAAAAATTATTTAGCTTTTCTTATATATTATTATGAAGAACTAGTCTGCTCTTGCAATAATAGCAACAAAAAAAACATGAAAAGATATAAAAGAGTTAATTCTTTATAAAATTGATTTGTTGTTAAGTATTATATTATAAATATATATATATATATATATATATATATATATATATATATATATATATATATATATATATATATATATATATATATATATATATATATATATATATATATATATATATATATATATATGCTATATATATATATACAGGGTGTACGGGTCTATGTGGAAATCTCTCGGATCCAGGTAGAACATCGAAAAAAAATACCGAACGTTCTATAAAAAATTCCTGAGGCCTTCATTACGAAAATACAGCCGCCTAAAGGACGCCGCTGAAATTTTTTTTCTTAAATTACTTTTAAATTACTCGGTATAGTTTAATAAAAATTTATGTGATAAACACTATTAAGCACCTCTTGGTGATATCCTTAAAATACATTTACCTTGTTTACTTTACCAGGGGCGGATTAGGTTGTACACTTTAATGCCTATATTTTTAACACCCTGTATGTTAAAACCTCGAAAAAAAATTTTTAGATACCGGAACCTACACCCAAAAAAGATTTTCTTGTTCTATATGTTAATAAACTAGCTAATGTTTTAATAAAAAGAATTGTGATATTTTTTTTTTTGCTCACCAAATTGCGATACGCCAGTCATTCAAAGAACAGAGAAATTTCATTTTAAGTTATTTAATCTTAAAAAAATACATGTTTTTAAAAAATTGCAAAAACAAATTATGTAAACAAAAGTTAAACTCTTCAATTCGAACAATGAACAATTAATTATTAAAAACTTCATAAGTAGGTTTGACGTGGACTCCGTGAACTTTAATACATTCGCGGGCACGACGAATCGAGGACTGCTGCACTCGCCACAATAACCCTGGATTGTTTTTTATCATTACAATGAAATGAATTCTTTGGAGCAGTTCTTCAGTATCGACCGGGGTGGAATACACTTAGGTTTTGAGATGACCCCCCTAGATAAAAATCTAATGGTGTTGATCCGGAGACCAAGGAGGCAGGCAATAGGGCCTCCCTACCTATGCAACGTTTGCAAAAACATTATTTAGGTGGTGCCTTACAAGCTGAAATGAGGTGGGGGCTCCATCATACATAAAAAACATATCTCGGCGGATTCCGTGGCAAAAACTTCTAATAAATCGGCAGATTGTTCTGGAGGAACTCCAAATAAAGTTCTCCGTTAAGTCGTGGCAGCAATATGAATGGCCCAATCAAATATGCCAATGATCCCTGCCAGATATTTTTGACTGGAATTGATGTTGATGATGAAAACAATAGTAGCATGGGGATTTTCATCAGCCCATACATGTAATTATGTAAATTTACAATTCCTTTTTTTGGTAAACCCTGCTTCATCCGTAAAAGAATCGAACTGATAAAGTTGGGGTTTAAATTGCTGCTGATCTAACAGCCGGTTTGGAAGTGTATTCTACGAGCAAAATTTCGGGATAGTTCATCACTTTGTGGGTGAAAAGGTACAACAATTGTTCTTGATCCCTCATACAATTGATTTGGACGTATGATGTGGGGCGGCTAATTTTCAGTGCTCGTTGTGGGAAAGTATCAGCTCAGCATCTAAAAAATTGTTCTGTACGTGCTGTTCTTTCTCCGACCACCATTATTGTTTTTTCAAAACGTCCAAAAATTTGGGATTTAAGAAAGTCAAAAATTCCCCCAAAACCTACGAGTTTCCCTTAGACGTTGATCAACTCGTTGAAATGTCTTCTGATCTGGAATAATGCGATTAGGAAATTTTTTTCTTCGTACAATTTTTTTGTTTAAAAATTTTGCCAAATTGGCATACCTAAAAAAAAGTAAATTCCATTTTTGACGCAATTTAAATTAAATTCCCCAAAAGAAACCCAAAAAATTAAAAAAATATTATCGAATAAAGGATGAATATGTTGACAATGTAAAAGATGATAAGTTCTACATGATAGGTACTCGTTTTTGCTTAATTTGTAGTTATAGCAACAATACCATTTTTGTTTACATTATTTTTTCAGATTTTTTAACTTTAGTTTTTATCTCAAGAATGACAAAAAAGAAACAAACATAGGTTTACATTTTTTTAAATAAGTTCGTAAATGTACCTTTTTGGACACCACTACATTTTTAAGAACATGTATTATATACATATATAAATAAATAAATAAATAAATATATATATATATATATATATATATATATATATATATATATATATATATATATATATATATATATATATATATATATATATATATATATATATATATAAAAATGACAATTTTTTTTCATAAAAATATTTTGGTAACAGCTCAGGTCAATACAGGAGATATCTCTTTCACAAGACCTCAAACTTATCTTAGATTAGGGCATAAATCTTGGTAGTTAATGCCTCGAAAACACAGTCATGTTCGCTGTAGCGAAAAAGTCTGCAAATGCTCCCATCCCTTACATATGAGCGGACAAGTTGTGAACAAAGTCGTTACAAAATCTTATCCGCGTTACTTTTGAGAATAACCTCAACTGGCACAAACACATATCATCCATAGCTTCGGCAGCTTCAAAAAGATTTCTCTTCCGAACCAGAAAATATTTCTCTTCTTTCAATCTGTACACTCTGTATGTATCCCAAATCTGGACCCTCTTTAGAATATTGTTCTTATGCAGGGAATGGCGTCCCACCGCAACGCCCAGCATTCTGGACTCCATTCAAAGAAGAGCCGTTCATCTTATTAATCTGATCCAACGCTCACATACAGGCTTCTTTTTTCCCACCGTCGAGCTGTAGGGGACCTGTCGCTCTTCTATAGGTATTTTCACGGCTTCTGCTCAGGAGTTGGCCAGTATAATTCCTTCTCTGGCAGCTCCCAAAGAGAGCAACATGTAGTGCAACTTTAGCCATCTTTTACAGTTCCAGTTAGAGGCCCCGAACTTCCCGCTTTCTTCGTTCCTTCATCCTAGAGGTGTCAAGACTATGGAACCTGCTGCCCGCAGAAGTTTTCCTTATCCTCTCAATCTCCAAAAATTTAAGTCCCGTGTGAATAAACTCCCTTTCACCACACTGAAGACACCCACGGTACATTAGTACTTAAGCCTCAGCCTTCGTGGACTGTCACAAGATAAAAAAAAAAAAAGGGTTTAAGTGATGCAGAGTTGATCCGGCAAAATCAGTTCTTTCTAAAAACGTCATAATCATTTTTTTTTTCCATATGTCGCAAACTTTCTGGCAGTCCTTTCATATATATATATATATATATATATATATATATATATATATATATATATATATATATATATATATATATATATATATATATATATATATATATATATATATGTAACAAGTTCTAAAATCTTGAGGTTCGGTCTGTGAGGGCTTTTTTAAATGGAAAAAGAAAAACTCTTTTTACTACGCCAAGCTTTCTGGAATGTTTATTCCCTTTTTCTTAGGCTACAATAGAAGTACAAGATCTTAGTGAAATAAAGTAAAACCATTTTTTAAAAAATTTACCTTGTGTGCAAAGTAAGTTAAATGTTAACAAAATTACTATCTGTATGGAACTTTTGAGCTAGTGTTTTGCACGCACAATTAACATTATTTAGAGACTAATTATTGATACATTGTTTTTCTTATGAAAATAAAAATAAAGGATTATTATACCACCACGCGTGGAGATTTTTAACTGACCTATGCGAAGTTACTTTTTTAATGTTAAACGTTTTTCCCCGGTTTTTCAAAACCAAAACGTTTTTCCCAGTTTTTTCAAAAAAAAACCGGGAAAAAAACGTTTAACATTAAGTAACTTCGCATAGGTCAGTTAAGAAATCTGCGTGAATAACTATGTAATCCTTTTTATTTTAATTTTCATGAAAAACAGTAATGAATTAGTCTCTAAATAATCGTTGGTGTGGAAACATAACAAGTTCCATACAGAATGTTAATTTTGTTAACATTCAACACTTTACACAAATAAAAAAATTTTTAAAATGGTTTTACTTTGTTCACTAAGATCTTGTGCTTCTTGTAATATAGAAAAACGGAATAAACATTCCAGAACGGCGTGGTAAGGTTTTCTTTTCCATTTAAAAAAAGCCCTCACGAACCTCCCAGATTTTAAGAACCTGATTAGTTAACTGATGGTCAAGATTGCCCTTGTCGTCTATGTATATATATATGTATATGTATATATATATATTATATATATATATATATATATATATATATATATATATATATATATATATATATATATATATATATATATATATATATATATATATATATGTATATATATATATATATATATATATATATATACAGGGTCCTGCAGCTCACCTCCCCGTCTTGTAGCTCATTTATTATTCACTGAAAGTTTTATATTTTGCAGACGTTACCTTTAACACACAGTGCATTTCAAGAAAATAATTTTGGTTATACAGGGTGTCACAAAAATTATTGACGTCACTATGGTATTTTTAAATGGAATGCTCTGTATTTTTTTGTTTATTTAGGTACCTTTCGTGGTCATTTATATTCCTCTAAAATTTTGCCATCATCGGTTTAGTAATTTCAGAGAAAAAAAATAAAATAAAAAAAAAACTGTTTTGCACCATTGAAACAAGAAACTTATTAAATGTATTAATATCAGTCCTTAGGTCATGTTTGGTTAATTCATTTTTAATTCTCTTTTCATAATATACAGGGTGTCCCAAAAAGATATGTAGGCAATCTCAGAATCTAATGAAAACCCAAAAATATTCATGACAGTTCCATAAACTTTTTCCTATGACCTTCCCTACAGAGATACAGGTACATAACGGACGTCCTGAAATGTTTTATTTAATATTTTTAAAATGCTATGGCAATTTGCTTATTTTTAATATGCTGGTTACAAGTTAAGTCTTTTTAAAATGAACTCATTAAATCATATTTGGCTTATTTAGTTTGCCAGAGACGGACTAGCTCTGACACAATAATAGCAATTTTTTTAACACCCTGTATGATAAAGTATGATCATTTTTTGATAGCTTTAACCTTAAACTAAAAAAAAAGGTATTCTTGATTGGCATCGATAAAATCAAATGTTTACGATAAATAAAATATCATATTTGGTAAATTTTTAAACATAATACAGTGTGTTTTCTAATCGTACGTCAATATTTAAGGAGGCAATTTTTGAGTCAACTTTAAGAAGAAAGTTTCATATGAACGTATGTCCTAAACGTCTGAACTTTTGTGATACAGGGTGGTAAATTTTTTAAAAATATATAATTTATTATTAATATCTGTAATACCACTTTGGATATTTTAATGAAATTTGCAATATAAATGCATAAATGCAATATAAATAAGCCAAATATAATTTAATGAGTTCATTTTAAGAAGACTTACCCAGTAACCGTCATATAAAAAAATAATAATAAATTACGCCTAGTGTTTTAAAAGTTATTTAAACAAAAACGTCCAGGGGCGTCCGTTATGTACCTGTATCTCCGTAGGGGAAAGTCATAGGAAAAAAGTTTATGGGAACTTGTCATAATATTTCTAGGATTTCTATTAGATTCCGAGAGATTGTCCACATATTCTGGGACACCCTGTATACAAGTATTGGTAAAGTAAAACATATATATTTTTCTGCTGTTGCTAAAAATGAATATGAAATTCGCATGGGGAAAAATCGAGTTTAGATTGCGAAAATTGGAGGCCTACATTTTTTGAGGTCAATGCCAGCAAAGTCATCGACTTAAAAATATAATTCAAATAAAAACGATGGCTTTGCTAAAAAATTGCAGTCGCCCTTTACAGGACTCTAGTTGCAAATTAAGATTAATTTTTTAAATTTTTTTTATAGGGGTACAGAGACTTGAAAAGAAATTGTATTTTTAGCTATTTAATCTAAAAAATATATAAGAATTGCAAAAAAGATTAGTGGCGTATATTTTTTTACAATTATTTTCGATAAGGTGTCCCGTGAAACGCCACTGGACTTTAATGAGGAATTGTCTCCTGAAATTAAGCCGTGCATTTTTCAAACACCCTGTATACCCTTATAATACAGCACAGCTGTAATAAAATAGTGCTACTTAAGCTGATAAATTAGAAGAACCGATTAAAAAATAACTGGAATTTGTAGCTAATTAGTTGTTAAAAAAAAATTGTTGCTCAAGCCGATTCTGAAATATTGAAATTACTGCTGTATTGATACAAAGATAGTAGGAATTTTTGATAAATCGTTAATTACCTGTCGACTGTGTCACACGATTTCGTTGCTAATGTGTTGTTATAAATTAGCAATATCAAAATATTAATATCAAAATATTATAATTTCTTTTTTTTAAACATGCTACCTTAAACTTCATTTTTCACCACGTTATCAACGGTAGTGATTTTGTTGCTGTGCAGGCAAGCACTCAATTGCTCTTATAGTACCAGTAAATTTAAATATTTATACGAAAGCGTGCAGTGTTGCCAAATCGGGGCCTTTTCTAATAGGTTCCCGCATTTTCACGTCTGAAATATAATTGGAGAAATAAAAAGCCGCTTTAACTAACCAGAACTAACCATGACCGACCTTTTAGACAAATTCAAAAGCTCTTAGTTTTGGTCGGTCATGGTTAGTTCTGGTTAGTTAATACAACTTTATACCCAATTATATTTCGAACAATAAACTTCTGCAAATTTGCATGTAACGGAAAAATTGAAAAATATATAAAATATCGGTGCATCATCAGAAACTATTTTTTATTATACTTACCTGAAAATACTACATTTTCAACTGTGTATAAAATACAGTAAATATTACATTTTCAGAACAGCGCACGGAACTTTTTTCCCGATCCCTCTTTCCGTGCGCTTATACAATAATCCATCCATGGAAACTGTTTATAACAACGGTTATTTATTAATGACATATTTTATTTTCTGTCCAGTGAGTATGCCATTTTCAAAATGAATTGAATTTGGAAGAAAATCCGGATATTCCCCATATTATATTACAACAAGCGGCAAAGTAAGTGCAGATTTATTACCAGAGAAATCAGGTTAAGATATGAACATGAATATCACATTTTGCGAATGGCGGACTCAAAAAAGAATCAAAATTGTAGTGACTCTTCTCTTAGTTTATTTTCTGAAAAAGCCAAATCTATGAGTTATTCACCTTATGGAGTCGATTCTCCATCTTAAAGAGTTGTTTGTAATAAAGCGCACAACCAATATCCAATAACTATCGCTTTTTGAAACGAAAAGCTGTAGGATATGTACCAAAGAAATCCAAGGTTCTTACATCAGAACAAGTAACCAAATTTTTATGTGAAGCTTCAGATGCCAATATCTACTAGCAAAGTAATTTTAGTAGCATCTTCGGCGCATGCCGCCACAGATGATTTAATACGTTTGAGTTTTAGACGATGTGGAAGATAATGGGCGTTTCCTTGTCGTGTTCTTACGGGGATGAAAGCTGCGAGTCAGAAGTTCGCCATTACCAATGAAAATTGCCAAATTCAACCCCTGTACACTTTACAGTAAATACACAGATCTCCGCCCTAAAAATATGGAAGTAGAAGATTATTTATTGTTACATACCGAAACCAGATATTTACGCTCAACATGTTTGCAGATTTATGCTATCAGTGGTATTCAAACTTGTTGCAAAATCACTTAAAACTAAAAAATCACGAAGAATATACCCGGACATGGGCTAAGGCGTTCTTCTGGCTACCATATTTGTAAGAAAGCGGCGGTGATTCACTCTTTGAAAAGACACGGAGGATGGCTTTCTTCCAATGTGACAGAAGGTCATATAGAGGAGTCCATACAAAGAAAAATTGAAGTATCTCAAAAGTTGTTTAGGCCTTGTAACTTGGAAACTACAAAATCTGTAACAGTCAATCAAGAGAACCAAAACATACACGAACACTCCGCTTCAACATCTTTAGTTCAACAAAAAGAAATACAAAAGGGATTGAGCGTATAGCAACAAAATTACGATTTTGTTTTACGATTTATCCAAAATTTCTGCTATCTTTATGTCGTATAGCAGTAATTTCGATTTTTAAAGAAATCGGCAAGCAACAAAATCCTCATTTAGCAATAATCAATAACATTAGCTACAACGTACAGTGAATCTTTTGTGAGTTTTGCTAATTTAGCCCTGCCAGCCTAATAGATCTTAATTTTATTAAAGATATTTGAGGAATTTTAGGAATCAACAAACAACAAATTTCTAAAAAGTTTTTCTTTCAGCATTCTGGGTAAAGTTTAGAATTAAGTTTGCTGTCCATTAACAGCCCTAGGACCTTCAAGTAATGAAGGCTCACAACTAACTCTAACTAACTACTTTATTAAGGTTTATTATTAGTTAAACCATAGTGGTTGTACTTAACAATTTTTAATGCTGAAACTTTGAAGTTTTTATTTTGAATTTGAATCTCGACAAAAACACAGGTTTGCTTTGTTGTTTCTGTAAGATATGCTTAAAATTAGCAACTTAGAAATAACTTTCGAAATTTTAATTTGGGGTCACGGGAAATTTGTGCACAGAATTACACCGCCACTAGAAACAAGGAAGAGTATTAAAGAAAAGACATAGAAGTTAATGTTATGTCATTTCAAGTCGAGCAATAAATCCAAGTTAAACAACAAAGAAATCAAATAATTCCTTGGGATTTCGGTCCTAGGAGGCTAAATAAAAATGCTTTGTGCTATAAACTTTTTAAATTTTTATTGTCTTCTTCAGGGCTACAAATATAAAAATATGTTAGTACAATGAACTTAATTTGCATTAAAGTACTTAAAGACATATTTCTTTTTTAAAAAACAGCTGGATTTTTGTATAATTGTGTTTAATTAGTATACAATATTACTAAATATTTTTAAATATGTTCTATGGTTTTTGTGGCGGATTCATGTTTTAGTCTGTTTTCTTTGGGTTTTTAATGAGACACTTCGGCCCAGGTCCGGGGTATAACGAACTGAGCCTCTTGGCCCTATTATTACGTATGAACTTCGGTGAAAGATCAAGGTGACCTGGCTGGCCAAAGTATCCGTACCGTGGACCAATAATAGTGCCGTTAAACATTTTCAGTCTCTCTCTAACTGTAGGGACATTATGGGCAGGGTAACCACCCATTTTGAGTGCACCGAATCATTGATCTTCCCGAACAACTTTCTTTCAAAGGCGGGTCTAATTTGATTTTGAAATAAGTCAAATAGGTTTCTGCTGTCAGGTTATAGTCCATAAAAAGGGTCAATGATGTAGTTTCCGATAGCCACGAATACATGTTTTTGAGGATATTGTGTCCGAATATGAACAAGCGATGTTCATTTTCTTGGCTCCAATACCGGCAATTCTGAACATTTGGTTCAATGTTTGAGGTGAATGTGCAGAATATCAGTAAAACAAATATTTTTTTTTAAATTCCTATCCTTATTTGCTCTTTCCATCATTTCAAAACAAAATGCCATTCTTCGCTATTCATCTCCTTCCTGCAGCTCTTGATGTTTTTCGAATTTATACGAATAATATTTGTGTTTTTCAAAAGTGAGCAATACCGTTGTATGATGTTTATTTACCAAGAACCCTGGTACTAACCATTTTGTTTTCCTCCACACTTAGTAGAATATTAAGATCTCTGTTCCCTCTTTCTTCGGCTCAACATTTACAATTATTTATTACGGTACTCGACTCGAACTTACTGACAATACGAAATCTGTTTCCCGCATAATGCCACTTAATTATTGTTACTTTTTCGTCGATTGAATAATTCATATTTTTTTTCAAATACGGACTGTCACTGATTAATTGACACTTTTCCTCATGTCAAGGACAATATTCATTTTACTGTTGCCTGTTTGGCTTTACCTGAACCGAAAATTTGATAATTTTGCAATTAGGTCCATTTAATTGAATAATTCAAGATTCGCTTAATAAAGTTTTTTAAAACTTGGCACGAGGGCTTGTCAAATTGGTTTTTTCAAAAAGTTATCTTACATTTTTTTCTGTAAAATGTACAGGGGTGATCACCTTAAAATTTACATGGGATTTCCTATGTTCCGGTGATATATATATATATATATATATATATATATATATATATATATATATATATATATATATATATATATATATATATATATATATATATATATATATATATATATATATATATATTTATATCTATATATATATGTATATATATATATATATATATATATATATATATATATATATATATATATATACTATATGTAATTCAGTTGAAGCCCATAATTGTACGCAATTAAAAAAGGTAACTTAAATGTCATGAACGTCTTAAAAGGAAAAAGAGTTAGCTGATTGAGGTTAGGCATCATTTCTTCTTCTATATAAAAGATATCATAATTTTATTCAATTAGGCCAACCACATATATACAATTGTTATATTGATTAAATTGTATTGTATTTAAATGATTTATAGCGTGTATCACTCACTTACGTCTCCATAACAACACCACTTCTTCGTTCCTTTTCGTACTGATATCATTATAATAATCGATTAAAAACCTATTTGCTAATTAAGGCACTTTTTCTTTATTTTCAGTATTAATTTTCTTCAATAACATACTTTCTTTAGTATTTTCTTATTTTTAATTATATGTTTCAGGCCCTTTAACAGCCTTGTTTACAAAAACAGTACGAAAAAAAATTGCTGATACTGACACGCATGCGCACAAAAAAAAATTGATGAAAAGGCCTATAGCGGACACGGCTCAGATCAGGACTCTATAAAATAATTAATAAATCCCATACGAACGGCATGATTTTATCGGCGGCTGCAGTATTTCCCCCTCCTGAAGAAGTATACATATGAATCCCCCTTTTGGGCCACCAAATAGTACCTTTTTTAGTTCGGATATTGATGGCTGATAAATACTGTTATTATAATGGCGCCTAATAAAACTTTTTTATCAGTAATGCAAAAAATAAATATGATTAATGAAATTGACCAATCTACAAGCCAAGATAATGACTTCAATAATTTGGATCAAAGACTGACACATGAGGAACAATTTTATGAACATGAAAAATAAAAAGCAAAAATTAGAAAGATGACATTTTAGTTATGCAAGAGAATGATGATGAAAAAGATAATATTTTAGGTATGCCAGAGAGTGATAATGAAGAAGATTCTAGTCCTATAAATTCCTATGACGACGCACTAAAAGTTATTAAAAACCTAAAAAAGTTTTCAAAAGAAGATTTTGTTTGGTTCGAATATTTAAAAAATATTGAATCACATTTTCAAAATTACCTTTTACATCAAAAGTGTAAAAAAATAAAACAGGCAAAAATCTCAGACGCCTTTAAAAATTAAGTTTTTTGGTATGTCTTTGTTATTAATAGATGAAGTTTTGGGACTATGTAACGTGCATACATATTCTCTTCTTCAAGTATATATAAATAAAAAATTAATAAAAATAAAAACACCCATTTCGTTTAATTGTACACATATTTCTGATTTGTTTTTGTTTGGTATTTGTCATAAGCGGACAAAAAGGTGCCAACCGTCGATGTCCGCTTATGAGATCTTTCTTTGTATATATATATATATATATATATATATATATATATATATATATATATATATATATATATATATATATATATAGTTTTTCAGAATTTTTCTTGGTTTTTTGGTTCGATTGGCAAAGTAAAACAGACAAAAATTATGTCATGTTTTAATTAAAAGCCTATATACAGGTGACGTTTCTGACTGGTTATCCAGTCTTTCTGCAAAACCATTATTCTAAAATTACAAATTTTGCCTCTGAATTTGGCAGTTTAAAAATACAAAAGCTAGACTTACCTTAGCGTAATGAGATTTTGGCCTGTGCCAGCAATTAAAAACAACAAAATTGTCACACATATTATATTTATATAGACAGCACATATTAAAAACTTTTGCTATTATAATTTAATATATTGCTGTCATAACTTTATAACAATTTCACGATGACAATTGCGCGGCGCTCATCGTACACAGGCAGAACAGCTTTATTGCTGCCCAGAATTAAACAAATACAAAGTACAAAAGTAAATAGTTGCAAGACTTGGACTATTCAGTCAGCGTCACCTATATATATATTTTTTTAATTAAGCTTTATGACATAATTTTGTCTGTTTGCACAATCGAGTAAAACAGAAAAAATTTAAAAATAATATATCCGGACAGTTCAAGAAAAATTTAATTCACTATATATATATATATATATGTATATATATATATATATATATATATATATATATATATATATATATATATATATATATATGTTATATCCGACTCACAGGACGTCCCATGCATTGACCTCCGGTCACACGGTGTCGAGTCGTCATATTTCAACCACCCGCTAATTAAACAGCGCAATCACTTTGCTTATTTCACAATTCACAGACCAACGGTCCAACATTTATTTAGTAGGTATTTAAGCACCTAGTTTTAGCATTATTAGATTATTCATTAAAAAGTGTTATTATGTTAGTTTGATTTTGAAATTTAGTAGCAATTAATTGTTTGTGAATTTTTAAAAGTTAAGTGTTAAAGTTGATATAACATATATATATATATATATATATATATATATATATATATATATATATATA
>JAHBCN010006150.1:0-25000 GCA_019359885.1 Listronotus oregonensis | reverse complement strand
AGAAATGTTGAAAAAGAGATTACACTGGTCAACATTTGATCCACGCGGGAACGCCGGAAGCGTTTACGTGCTATCAGGGTTTTTGGGGTCGCTGATTACGATAAGAAGGTCGGTTAACCTTTATCACGTCAGGTTCAAGGTCATTTAAAGGTCAAGTGAAGAAAAAACCATTGGAATAATTTGAAAAAGTTCATGCATATGTTTTTAAGGTCGTCGCTGAATCCAAATCCGGCGTTTATTTACACTTTGGATCTATTTATATCCATGATTTTTTACATATTTTTCCCATAATTTTCACTTGACCTTCAAATGACCATGAACCTGAATTACGAAGGTTAATTAAGCTTAAAATCTGATTTGCCGACAAATTTTTTGAATTTTCGAAACGCACTTAACATTTTTAACCCAAAAACACTTTAAAACAACCTTTAAATGACCTTGGATGACCTCTAGGTTAGATGTAAATAGACGCCGGATTCGGATACAGCGACTCGAAAACATATGCTCGAATTTTTCCAGAATTTTCCAATGGTTTTTTTCTTCACTTGACCTTTAAATGACCTTAAATCCAACGAGATGGAGATTAACTATCCCTCTCATTGTAATCAGCGACCCCAAAAACCTTAGTAGCACCTTACCGCTTTAGGCGTTGACCTGTGTTATCTGAAAACAAACATTTTTCATGTCAGGCGGAAAGTGATGCAGATAGATTGATTTTTTTAAACAGCAATTTGAAGTTTCTAAAGACATCGATGTATTGGCTCTATTTAGTGTAATATTAATGCGCGATTTAATATTTCAGGATGACAAAAAACAATTTTCTCATAATTTTTCGACTTAGAGGGTGGCCTCTAAGGGTTAAAAAATTGATGGAAATCCTAAATCATGCTTAAAAATATTTCAAAATATATATTCTACTCAACTAAATGAGATTTCCACGAATTACATGCTTTAATTTGCATTCTTTTTCATTTTTTTTTCAAAAAGGGGTGGGTTTTACTCCTAAACTGCAAGAAGCGCAAGTTGAGCACATGTCACCTTTGATGTTAAGGGTAAAATAAGCTTGATTTCAAATTTTCATGGAAATCGATGGAGGTTTAGAAGATTTACTTACGATCACCTCAGTCTCTGAGAACTACTATATCTTTACGATTATTTAAAAATAAACTAAAAAACCTACCGGTCGATAAAGCGTAGTACAACCTGCAGGAGTACTACACTGATACCTTTTGATTATTTTTTACTTACAGAGTTTGCTTTCTAAATTCGTTATTACTCTTTTTTTTTTTGGCGCTATTACCAAGTAGATTCAGTTTACTATACCCCGGGACCAGGACCTAAGTGGTCTCATTCTTTAGAAACTTTTCAGGTAAGTTACCCAAAAAGAATCTATTAAGGTACTCTGTACCAAATATACAGAATAGTTTTGGGTGGCATTGGAAACATTTTAGTACCATTTGGAGAAAAATTAAATCTTGTCTATCTTAGATATAACTAGCTAATTAAAATCGACATATTATAACACCAGAAATGATCCACATATTTTCTCGCATACCCTGTATATAAAGAGCAGGTTAGATAAATGTGTCGTTAAATTTGCTTTTTTGCTGCAGTCTCCTTGTTTTCCTGCCGACGAACAAAACTTAAAAAGAAAATTTCTCTGAAAAGCTCATGTGTATTACAAGTGTCGATAGTTCGGTTTGACCCTACTTAAATTGATGTGGAAAACTCATTCGAAAAAAAGGTTTACCATAAGTTCTATTATTGGCACTTTTTTTGTCTTTTCAGGCTGTTTAGTTTACTTATCGATCTACTTTTTTTATTTGAATGTTTATTCTCGTTTTTCTTTGTATGCAGTGGCTGTTGTTTGCTGTAAAATAAATTATAGTTTAAAAAAAAAAACTGGGAAAACACGCTTTTATAGCAAAACGAACTAAAAAGTAGAAAATAATTTTTAATTATAGTAAAAAAGCGTGGGGTGCTTGATATTAAATGTTACAATTATTTTATTGGTAGCTATTTAAACTTTCATTGTCAGTGTTATTCAAGATTTTGTAGCAACCTGTAAATCTGACATTTGTTAACTTTTAATAATTAAGTCCATTCTTAAATTTAACAACGCGATCATCACTCGGCATATGTATCAATGGGTTTTTTCATCAAAATTTTTTTTTGTGCGCATGTCATATAGCCATTTTTTTTTCGTATTTTTTTTGTAAACAAGAATGTTAAAGACTGAAACATTTAATTAAAATAAAAAAATACTAAAGAAAGTATAGTTATTGAGAAAAAATACGAAAATAAAGAAAAAGTGCCTTAATTAGAAATAGGTTTTTTTAATCGATTATTATAATGATATCAGTACGAAAAGGAACGAAGAAGCGGTGTTGTTATGGAGTATGTAAGAGTGATACACGCTATAAATCATTTAAATACAATACAATTTAATCAATATAACAATTGTATATATGTGGTAGGTCTAATTAGAATAAAATTATGAATACTTTTTGTATAGTAACAAAGTAATAATGCCTAACCTCTCAATTAGCTCACTTCTTTTTCCTTTTTAAAGACGTCCATGATATTTAAGCTACCTTTTTATTTGCGTAAAATTATGGGCTTCAACTGAATTATAAATCAGTAAAGCACCATCAACGATTTTTTCCAGTAAATGATTTAATTGGGGAGATAATACTGCATTCCCAGCCATTGTCGATCAAAACAGTACGAAACTTTTGAATTGCCGCTATTTCAACATGGCGACTGCGCTTGCGCTTGTCGCATGATGAAAAGGCCTATGGCACAGTTGACAAAAGTCATTTGTCATTTGAAAATTAATAGCTGGACACAAAAATATAATTTTGCCAACTTGTCTTATTCCTATCTTTCATACTAATCAAATTACTCCAGTCGTTAAAAGCAAAAATAGCCCCCTCCCTCTACCCAAAGTTGATGAAACTTGGTACAGATGTAGTATTTGGTACCCGGAAACCAAAAATAGCAGAATTCTTGCTTAGGGGTGTTGAAAAGGGGGTGAAAACCACCCTTAAACATGGAAAAATGTGTTCATACAACCTAGGAAGTTGACGGTCAATTGTTATTAACAATTTTATGTTGCAAAATGGTGTGTTTGGGGCTCAAATAACTTGTAATTGCGATCTTCCGGCTCACAGCTTGTAGTAATAAAGAATTTATAACTTTCATAACAATTATACAATGTTTTAAAAAAATTGAATAAAGAACCATGCAGGTATATTCTCTATAGGTTTTCGCAGTCGCTGTACATAATTTTTGGAATAGTTTGGTCTAAAAAGTCAGTCAATTATTAATACTAATTCTGGCTTAGAAAATGTTAAAAAATTGATTTCCAACATATAAGTTCAGGGAAAGTATTAATCTCAAAAGACATACCTGTAAAAAAAATGTAAATGAAATCGGCTAATGGGGGAGAAAATATGGGAACTATTAGGAAAAATAAGATAAATAATTTTAAATAAACCAAGATTTATTGAGCATCGTTATACATGGCAAGAAATTTAAAAGTTATAATAAATCTTCGCAAAAATCCAAAAATAAATCCTTGGAACTATCATCACAAGAATAGTTATTTACATTACAAGATGCGAAAGTTTACTTTTTGGTGTGAGGTGGTTTTTAAATGGCCGAGGCGAAGCCGAGGCTATTTAAAACCTCCGAACACTTGAAAGGCCTTTCGCATCGTGTAATGTATTATATTTTTTCTGCTACTGTTCTATGTATCGCATAATTTAATAATCATTAACATCATGTTTTAATAGAAATATCAGAGATTTTGAAATTTTACCTGTTAAAAATTAATCCATAGCAACACATTTATTGTTGACATTGTCTGTCATCAGCACTTGTCAGATTTTGAATTATTGTTAATTTAGTATAAATCCATTCCCATTTTAAAATGTTAAATGAATATGAAAATGGCATCCAAAAGGCAGCTGACCTTGCGTGTGCCTCACTTCTGCCAGACAAATCTAAAGAGAGGTACCATCAAACATATAAATCGTTTTCTGAATGGCTTGCTACAAAAATGTGGGGCGGATTGACGAGAATGTGATGTTGGCGTATTTTCAAGAAAAATCCGAGTCTTTATCACCACCAACCCTCTGGTCTGTATATTCCATGCTCAAGTTACAATTTCCGTAAACAAAAATCAAGATATTTCGGAGTTCAAGAAACTAGTTGCTTTTATTAAAAGGAAAAACGATGGTTATGAGGCAAAAAGTCAAAAATTTTTAAAAAGAAGAAATCATAAAGTTTTTACTTAACGCGCCTGATCAAAGTTACTTAGCAATGAAAGTAATAGCCATTATGGGAGTGGCTGGGGCATGCCGGACAGACGAAATATACAGAATGAAGCTAACTGATGTAGAAATAAGAAATGACGTGGCTATAGTAAAAATAGTGGAGTCTAAAAATAAAGTTAAAAGAAACTTTGTAGTAACCAACGATGAAGGCTCAGTTCCTTATGTCAGATTTCTACAGGAATATATTAAGCTGAGACCAAGGAATGCTCTAGATGAGCGTTTATTGTATCGTCATGAAAGAGGTAAATGTGTTAATCCAGTAATTGGAAAGCACACTATTTCAAATGTACCTAAAGAAATTGCGAAGTTTTTGAAGCTTGAAGACATCAGTAGATACACTGGCCATTCTTTTAGAAGAACGTCAACTACGTTCCTTGCCAATGCTTCGGATGTCGATATTTTGGACTTAAAAAGGCATGGAGGTTGGAAGTCTTCTTCTGTTGCGGAGGGATATATTGCTGAATCCTATAGTAATAAGGTGGAAATTTCAAAGAAGATTTTACACGAAATTCCTGCCAATATTTCCTCTAATGAAGTAACAGTGAAAAATATGAATATTAACGTAGTTAAAGGTGATAACGATACCCCAACAACAAATTTAAAAACTGTTAATTCAAGTATTATTCCTCCAATTTCTTTTGCTAATTGCTCAAATTGCACAATTACTTTTAATGTTAATACCTAACCTAGTTTTTTAAAATATTTTTTCATAAATTAGTTACTTTTTATAAATAAATCCTAATATTTCCCACAAGCATATTTTCTTTTTTTTACTCTTACTTTTTTGTCCAGGCGCTGAAAATATTACTTTCGTAGCTAGTTTCCAACAACACCGGTAAGAGCAAATCAGCATGTAAAGACGACGCGCGACAGGAGATACGAACTTTTTTCCTAAGATTTACCCGATATTCCAAGTTGAAATTGCCGTTCCAGGAACATCCCCGAAAAATTCAAGTACAGGGACTTTAATTACATTTACGTGGCTTCTGGACCCCTATTTTTAAAGACAGAAAAAAATGTTTTATATAAAAATTGTAGGTTTTTTCCATATTATCTTTTGTAATTATTAGTAAAAAAATATCGCAATAAAAAAATGGAAAAATATAGGCAACTTCAACTTTTTTAAATTGAATTTCAAATATATATACATTGATGATATTTGGATGAACCATTTTTAAGATATTTAAGCTTAAAATATAAATAAATTGAAAAAAAATCATAATAGTATCAAGAAAGCTATGAAAACAATAAAATTGTTTTAATAAATTTGACGTATTGATATTGTAAAAAGTTGAAATTTATCATTTTAACTATTAAAAGTAGTTTGTATTGCTTTTTTGTCGATGGGCTATTCAGAAGAACAAAAATTCGCTATTATGCGTCTTTTTTATGGTAACAATAATACTGTGACGACAGTGCAAAGGGAATATTACTTATTATATCCTTAATAACGGGTACCATCTATAGACACTATTAAATACTTAATAAGAAAGTTTATTGAATAAAAAAGCTTCAAAATAAAGAAAAGGACTGCAACACGAAATGAAAACAAAGTTTCGGATATCCTCGTTTTTTCAGGATAATTATTATACTTTTTCTATTGGACTAGCACTAACTACTTTTAGTAATTTTAGAAAATCCTGAAATATCAATCTCGGATGCGGCATCTGAACTTAATAAAACAGATTATAAAATTTATTTAGGCTTAAAATTTTACAAATTTTATCCTTATAAATTTATGTCCGTTCAAAATCTTCCTGAACAAAACATGCAGGACCGACTTAAGTATGCATTGGAAATAGCTAGGTTTATGCAGCAGAATCCAAAGTTTTCCTTCCTTAAGCAGGAATGTTTAATCACAAAAATAAACATTATTGGTTCAGAAAAAACCCTCACCAAATTCAGCAGCATAACAATTTTATTGTTTCCACGGCTTTCTTAATACTAATATGAAACTTTTTTGTAATTTATTAATAATTTAACCTAAAATATCTTAAAAATGGTTCATCCAAATATCATCAATGTATATATTTGAAATAAAAAAAAAGATCTTTCGTTGTGGCGCATAATATACAGGGTGTTTTATTTAAAAAAGTTGAAGTTGCCTATATTTTTCCATTTTTTTATTGCGATATTTTTTTACTGATAATTTCAAAAGATAATATGGAAAAAATCCTTCAATTTTTATATAAAACATTTTTTCTGTCTTCAAAAATAAAGGCCTCAGAAGCCACGTAAATATAATCAAAAACCCTGTTCATGCGTTTTGAAGCTGGGGCCTTGCTCTTTCAGAAAAGTATAAGAGGAAACTTTCGAGACCGCTCTGGCCGATATCCCTTGTCATTTTTCGAGATGATACGATTTTTTATAAATTCTTATTTTACCTCGAGTTATTTGAATTTCTTGAGTATATTGAAGAATGAGAACATATTTTCTAAAAGATCTAATGCAGAGGTTCCCAAACTTATTTCGTCTAACGCCCACTTTGAAAATCAGTTATTTTGTAGCGCCCCCATTTTTTTCACCTTAAAAATCTCAATAACATATTAGTCTCGCCTGGAGTTTAATTAATCCTATATTCTAAACGACACTTTTCTTACCAGAGAGAGCACTATTAATGCAACTTTACCATATTAAGAGTATCTTTTATTCAAAATTAACAATAATCATTATTAAGCAATGATAATTCAACTTTACAGTATTAAGAGTATCTGTGTAGCGGGCGGAGTGGCGGGAGGGCGAGCGAGTGCGATGCGTGCATGTGGCGGAACGTCAGTCTAGGGGTGGGAAGTTCGAATCTTTTTACTTAATCGATTTATTTGATTCATTCACTTGAAAAGATTTGTTCGCAACTGATTCACTTTATTTTGATCCCGGTTGGACTCGGTTGGTTTTGAATTTCACAAAAAATGTGATAGTTATCTTAAATAAAGAAATTATTTACATTTATTTCATTTTGATATAATTATTATTTTAAAAAATATATTTGGAATAAAACTTTCAAAAACTATAATTAATAAAAACCTAGAAATGTACATCCAAAAAGTCTTTGTTCAAAAGAATGGTTAAAACAAATAAAAAAAGTTCTTTTAATAGCCAAAACTGACTCGAACCGACAATACGCATAAATTGTTTGCCTAATACACCTCTGGTAATATGAGCAAAATCGAAATATAACAGACCGCTCGCCACTTGCCAGGTCGTAGCACAAAAACGACCGATTTGCCGTCATAAAATACCGAATTACCGAATCTTCGAGTTTAAGTCCGATCCTGCCTTAGTGACCTTATGAACCAAACTAATCATCCAAACGAGGTTCGTTATTCATCACTGAGCGATCGAGCAAGTGGCTCAAAAACGATTCGAATCCATAGAAAACAGGAAATTAATTTTTTCGAATCAGTGCACTGATTCGTTCTTTTTAAACGAATCGTTCGCGAACGACATACCTCTAGTCACGTCAGTCGCCGGACGGTCGCGAGCCGCGGCTGTGTATTTGGGCAACTACACTCCGCAAACACGGACCGACGAACGTTGACGGACTAAAATACAGGATTGCACAAATAAATCAAACAATATTTGTTCGCGCCAAACGTGAATTATAATCGAACCTTCTAATTTTAATTTTATTTTTTCTTTATTTTTACTAGATCAGGTACCCGCGTTCGGCAAGTGTTCTGCTTGGCCGCAACAATATATACATAATTTTAACACGTGTCTTCGGAGGTGGGCACCTAACCTATGTACGACACTTGAAGACACGAATATCTTTCAGTGTTTGATACCTATTACTAAATATCTTAAGATATAAATAGCGTTGTGAACGCATTAAAAATATTAAATATTTATTTATTATATTTTTAATTTATATTAATACAATAAAATAGGATAAAAATATGAACTAATAAATGGATGTTGTGTAGTAGAAGGATTTTAATTTCAGTGAATTTTAAAACGTGAAGTACTGAAGTTACAAATTACCCATCGCCCCCCAAAATCACATCAGCGCCCCCCAATTTTTTCTGGGTCTCTTACCGTCCCCCTCTAGGCCTCCAGCGCCCACAAGGGGGCGTTATCGCCCACTTTGAGAAAGACTGATCTAATGCGTCCCTTTAAAATGACACTCTTAACATAATGCTTATAATGCGTACAATGATCGAAATCTGATTTGTTAATTAACAGGATGAGATGGTCAAAAAAGTACACAAGTTGCAAAGCTCATAACACAAAGAAGTAGATCCTGTCCAGCCAAATGGTAGGAATAATTAACACAAAACTCGAATAATATAATCTGACCCACAAGTGGCTATGTTTTCAAGCCACAAGTATATAAGATTGAAATAAAGGTTAATAAACAATGTCATACTGTTGCAATAACGTTATTTATTTATCTGAACGAATTTGCTAGTATAACTGTGCTAGAAATGAAGATTTAGACTCGTTCTTTCGTTTGGTATATTATTCTCCACGAGATTTTTCCACGTTATAGCAAAAATTCAATTTCAATACGGAAACTGTGAAAACGTTTTTGAATAATCAATTTAACGCGCTTTCGCGAGTTTTTAGGGCTGAAAATTTCTCAAACAAAAATATCTTAGATGTTTAAATAGTCATTTCTGGTGTAAAATTTTCTGTTTTTTCAAATGGCAGCGTTATTTTTAAGAAAAAACTATCTCTTTATAAATAAAAATAAGTTTAAAAGTTCAGGGGTTATTTTCACCCTCTTTTCGACACTTCTTAGCAAGGATTCGTTGGTTTTTCGATTGAACTTGCTGCAATTTAGGATCTCAGTCAATGAGCTGTTAGTTTAACTGGAGAAAGCATCATAAACGCACATTCTAAGGTTTTGTCTAGCGATGAATGAACCTCTGTACTCGAAAAATAAAATCCACCAAAACCCGGGAAAATGGTTACTACAGATACTATTTTGTCGTAAAGCGTGGCTGCCAAGTATCTTTCTGTTTAGGCGGGTTGTTAAATTCATCAGATGGTTTAGCGCTGAAATCTATCGCGACGTCACACTAGATTACCGCAAGTTTTATCCTTGTCCATATACTACTAAAACAACGGCCATCTTTCTTTAGCGCTTTTCCATCAATTAATTTAAAAACGGCTTAATGAAACAGCGATTAGTGCGCACGATTCATCGATGAATTTAACAATGTAATTTTCATTTTCTTGATAGTATATTATAATTAAATTTTGCTTAATTTATTCCTAAAATTACATCAAAATAAGCTCTACTATTGTATTTTAAACTGAGAATAATATTTGTTATATTTATTACTATAAAGTATAACACAGAAAAGTAATGATGTCAAAATACTATTTTCTTTTTGGACAGCTACTAATAAAGGCGCGACAACGTGACAACAGCGGATTTTTCGTAGAAGCGTACTTTCGCCACCTTCAGCTTCGCTCATGGACTTTAGAGGAGTAAAGGATCACCCTCTTTTATGGCTGTTTTGCTCAAAAAGTGACCCTCACTAGGAGGCGCTGACGTAGCTTAGGGAACCAATGAGAACCAATGACCTTGACCGCAATATATAAAGTAAAGTTTAAAAAGGCCCTCTGGAACACAACGCCATCTGCAACTGGAGGGCCATTTTTGTAACACAGAGTGGGTGATCCTTTACCTCTCTAGAATCCATGGCTTCGCTCGACAGATGACACATTCAATATATCGTTTTAGTGTAACTGTTTTTTGTTGTTTGGGTAATTTTTGTGACAATTGTATAAATTTTAGTTTTGTGTAAGTACTATTAATAAATTAAAATGGTAAGGCAGTGCCAAGTGTGTAAAGTGACGAATATGATTCCTGGATTATCATTTCACAAGTAAGTACAAACTATGCTTGTACCATTCAAGGAAGTTTAAAGGTGTATGGAAGCCCAATGCTATGGTCCATTCGATCAAAAAATGTCCAGCCCAGTATGAAAATAACTGTCAGAGTTGGCCCTGCCGATTTTGCGCAATAACGAATTTCCACGAAATAATTTAATGTGTTGCCTACTTACACACTGATAAATCAGTGTGTAGTTAGGCAACACATTATACTTTTATGAGAGCCGTATTAGTTTCAATTGTTTTGCTTTGTGTGATTATATTTTGTGGTTGCAGAAGTTTTTTGGATTGATAAAAACCTTCTTATTTTAGTGATTAGTGTTTATAAAATTGTGACTATAATTTTGTGTTTATTGTTTGTTACTTATAATATCGTAACAAAATGAGTAGAGGTTGTATGGTTTTGTCTTGCAAATCTAAGGGTAACATACCCGGCATTTTTTACTTTAGGTAAGTATTTCTTATATTAAAATTAGGTGCTTTTTATGAAACGTAACGTTAGGTAACCGAATAAATAATAATTTATCAATTATGAATAATAGAAAATAAAAATTTCATAGGAAATAGCAGTGAGAAAAGTAAGGCAATCTTAACTATATTTTAGATGTTTGTGTATTTCTGTGGATTATTAAAAAGAAATAAGATTTACATTTAGGTACTTTTATTTCATTTAATAATTTAGTACATTTTTTCAAAGGAACAAAATTATTAATTACTGGGCAGACCAGGCAAATTTTAATATATACAGGTCCCTCTAATTGAACGAAAGAAAGTACAATTTTATGTTAAAGTTCCTTTTTGCTTTTTCTGTATTCGTTTAAAAAGAAATTAGATTTTTGGTTTCTTAAACTTACATTATCAACCTTTTAAGCTCGACATACTGTAGACACATAATATTTAACGGATTAAGGGTTACTGTTAAAATGGATACCTATATAGGTACCAAAGGTTACTAAATATTTTTAACCACTGTTTGTTATGAGTGAAAAGTATATGCCTAAACGGCAGTTATAAAAATTTTCACTTTTTAATGTACAACCACAATCTTAGGATTAGTTTAAACTCATTTATACTATCTTGTCCTTCTTTTATCACAAAATTGGTGATAAGTACATGAAACTATCATACAATGTTTGAAATTTATTTTAAAAAATCGTGTTTTTATTTATTTACAAAGATTTTTGGTAAAAATACAAAACTCCCAAAAATATCGACCATTTAAATAGAAGGCTGTAAAGTGGCGCCATCTATTCTTTCCATATTATATCAGATGATATAAAATCCAATATTACACAATAATTTTAAATATTCTATGGTAGTATCGTTTAATAACCAACAATTTTGTGCAAAAAAATAAAAAAAAACAGTGAATGCTTGAATTTGACATTTGATGATGTCAACTTTATAGATAGTAACAAAGAATTATGGAAGTCCGGCCCTGACCTACTATTCATTGCGCAAACTACGCGGGGCCAATCCCCCTATTCCCGCTGCCCTGCACGCCTGGACAATTTTGTTCTACAGAATTGGGCTTCCATACACCTTTAAACTTCCTTGGTACCATTCCATCGCCAATAATAAACAAAAACATGTTGGCCGCAGCTCTCAATTGCGTTTATGAATGAAATGCTTTCTCTATCTATGCGATGTTAGCTCATTGATCTCAGTACTTTAAGAGGCCGAGATTTTTAGATAGAAACTTGGCCCTTATTTTACATAAATAATGATGTCTATATCTTATCTTTCAAGAAATCCTCTTAAATGTCTAACGTTCTGTCGTGACAAAAAAATTATTCTAATTTACCACCTCGTGAACTTCGCAAATTCATCTTCCTCTAGTCTACGCCAAGTTTCAAATTGGTTTGCTATCTCAAATGCAAAAAAAAATCTTTAATGGAATTAACTGCCGACGAGGTTAAAAAATTCGAAAAATCACTATTAACGTTACTTAAAATTGCGAGTAATAAAACGTGTGAAAAGGTAAAGTAGACAGGCCCTTATTTAATTAATTATTTTTATTAAAAGCGGGACTGAAAGTTAATTATAATCCTTTTTAACAAGGTTTCTCTGACGATAAAATGCTGTAGACTTTATTTAATTATAAATGTTAATTAACTAAAATCCAACAGTGTAAAGAAATATTTTCTTTTTTAAGGATCGGCAGTGCCAAAGCTTTAAAAATTTTAGTGCATTTAATTAATTGATGTTACGAGGGGCGCTATAAAAATTTTGGGGAATGTTCTAAAGGACGCTTTCAACCAAAAACATTAAAAACAAGATAGACTACACAATTCATTCATAAATGCCAGATCAACACAATCAGACATTCGATAACTTTTCTTAAATGAGTAGAACAATGATAGCCTTATCGCAGTCATACACGAAGTGGGAAAATGGCAACTATGTCACAGATGCCCAGAGAAACTTAACAGTGGCGTACATTTTAAATAATTTGTTTTTACTTTAAAATATTTAAATTACTAGCGGTTTCGCATAAATAATGCATTTGAATATTTCTTTTAACCATTTTACCAATAAAATAATTAAATTACAATTTTGTTGTTAACTTTGTGACCCCCAGGGAAAAAGCGGCAATTTTTGAGGGGTAAACATTTTTATAGAGGATATTAACTATTAAGTTTAATAGTTTATTTTAAATTTTATACACAGCAGCTGGGTTCCAAGGTAATAATCCAAGGTGACTCCGCTACTATACATAATTTTTTAGATCACCTGGCATATGGAAAGTCCCACCAAAATGATCTGTCTTTTTGAGAATCTTATTTTTTAGTAATAAATAATAACCCATTAAAATTTCAAGTTGCCTCAAATAAATTTTTTATATTTTTTGCAAAACATTTATGCACGCGCATGGCAAGGTTAAAACCCAGACAAAATCGTCTGGTTTATTTTTTTTAAATTCTTTTAACATTCAACTACAACATATAAAAATGCATATTGCCTTAAATACATTTTTGGAAAAAAAATATTTTTAAAAATTTTGGGATTGATTAAGCCCCGCTACTCACCAGCCAGGTCTGCAGTTCCGTGTTGGGGTTTAATAGGAGCAGTATATGACAAGTTTTTAGCTTGCCTCAAATACTTACCCAAAAAATGTTGCCAGCTCTCAGGCTACTAAAACTTGTATGATATATTTTTTTCGTCATTCTAAATTATATTTTTGATATACCTTTCAAAAAAAAATTAGATTTTTTAAAGAGCGAAACCTATTTTAAATATACCAGAAATTAAATAATTTTAAAACACATTGTTGGAAAAAATTTAGAAAAAAACTAAGTAATGGGAACTTACCCAAGTGCACTATTAGGAGAAGTTTCAATTGAGGCATCGTCACTAACAGTAGACTGCAAGCTAGAGCTCGAGCTAAAATAATTTTTTTGATCATGTAAGATCTACTACTTATTTGTTTAAAGCGCAATGATGACAAAGACTAAATCCACTAAAACTCTATCTTTTAAGCAATAAATATATATGAAATTAATGTACTGACCTAGAAGAGGGATAGTGCAAAAACACGGAAACATTTTCACGCGGTAAAGCATCTGGCCCTATCTGTTTACGTCCATTAGGTTGACAAATAATATCCGTTCCATCAAAATGATCTGAACATATGTCAGGTTGCTTTGGAACATTGTTATTGTCTTGTAAACCAAAAACTGAGAGCCACACACGTTTTTTTCCAAATTTGTCGGAAACCTGAAGTAAATATAAACTGTTAATTTAAGCGTTTAGAAACATATTATTTTAGTAAGCATAAACATTCATACCCTTAACCAACAATTATTTATGATATTGTATTAATTAGAAAATAAAACCTTTTCAACATTCTTAATAATAAATAACAAACATACACACAAATTAAATTCGGCTATAACCACGCCACTGGCCACTGGCCATGCGGTTGACATAACCTATAACTTTAATTACCTGTGAAAAGACACTTCTGGGTTTTTATAATCCTTTTTCTTACAAATAAGACACGATCGACCCATAATTAAATGTTTTTACACACAAAAATCAAGTTTTGGTTAGTTTAACAGCACAAAACCGTAAACACACTTATTCCAAACACAAGCGAAAACTGACAACGCAGCACACGGCAAAAATGAATGAAATGACGTGAACGCGCATTACGCAATAATGGCGAAGTTGTCGGTGTTTAAATTAAATTTGTACTTTATTTTTATTTTTTATAAGAAATATTGTTAAAAGTAGTAAAAACTATGATATTAAAAGGTTGTTTGTTTTGAAGTTCGTTTATACTTATTTTAATTAAGAAAGTTTTAAGGTAAACAAGAAAATTTTTGTAAATTGGCATAAGGAGAATTACCAAGTGAGTCCAAGTGGCCTTAAATAATCAGCCACTTCGCTGAATTTGGCAACTCTATACCAATGTATGATTTCAATCAAATGTAAATAATGGAGTCTATCTTGTTTTTAATGTTTTTGCTTTCAACGGTGTTTTTTGTTTCGTACACTTCAGAAATTTACCTCAAATATTCTAGTTTTGTACAATAAATTATATAATCAATTTTATGCTTCTCGTTTCGTATACCGACCATTGTGACGACCCAAATAACCAGTCAAATAAATTATTTGTTTAGTCGAGAATTGTGTTTGCTGCGAAAATTAGTTAAAAAGCTTTGAAAAATATGAGCGATAGCTCATTTGACGCGGAACACAAATCTGAGCAAGGCGTTTTGAGCATTTTTTTTACCAACAAAAGTTGCAATTGTTATTAACAAGAAACAAAATTTTAAAAAGTCATTTTGATTTTTGATGATAACTCAAAATCCATAAGAGATAGCGGAAATTGCAAAACAGATCCTTAAAGAGAAGAAAATTTCCGATAAAAAAGTCTCAACTCCCGGAGTTCGATCTCCATTATTTATAATTTTAATTTAACGCTGAAAATGGGCCTCCATGCGACATTTTTGGTTGCACGCTCGGCGTCAAAACCGAGTAGGTACGTCACACTAAATATTTTTTTATGGTATTAAATATTTATTGAATTTTTTTTAAATTATGGTTTATTCAATACACTTTAAAGAAATTATTCCTGATGAAAGTTTAACTTAAAGTTAATTTTTCAATAAGCTAGACCATAGGTAATTAACAAAATTGTTTTAAACTTTCATCTTCATTGTAAATTTTAAAAAATGCTTCAATAATTGTTGTATGAACTTCGCGTCGTCAAGCCCTTCTTATTTACATACCTAACCAGATCACGCCATAAAAGTTTTAAAAATTTGAATGCTTTGTTTATAATATCTTTATAACTTTGACAGTATGACTGACTTTGATTATAAACAAAGGATTTAAATTTTTAAAACTTTTATGGCGTTATCTAGTTAAGTATGTATACAGGGTGTTAATAAAGTATGTGGCCAAACTTAAGGGGGATATTCCTTACCCTATTTTAAGACAAAAAGTTCATATATCAAGAAAACAAAGCTGTCCTAAACAGCACAGGGGTAACGCTCGAGCTTTAATTTTAGAAAAATTTAGTAACACACTATTTTTTTTTATTTGAGCGTTTTAATAACCCAAATTTAAAAATACACAAAAAGTCATCTCTTCCTTTTTTTTCCCTCAGATTAACTGTTTTTCGAGAAAAATTAAAAAATAATAAAGATTGCTTTTGGGTAGTTCCATGGATTTCCTTTTTATGAAATCATTAGTTAACCAAACTTAAACACAAAAGGGGTAAAATCTTTTAAGTTACTTAACAACAAATAGTTATTTTTATTGAAAAACTTATATGTACATAAAACGTAAAAATAATAAGTAACACTAAACTTATAATATTTTTAATAATAAACAATAAATTAAAAAACACACAAAGTCGAAGTCTCAAACATTAAAAAAGGTCATGAGATATGGATATTTCTTATAATAGTTGCTGAAAATCACCACCCTCAACTTCAATGCAAGCATTAACTTGTCTCAATGTCGATTCCCGAACACGCTAAAATATCCCCGGCGTATGTCTTATTTGATCACATGCATCCCGTATCCGTTGTCTTAATTCTTCTTTGGTGTTGACTGGAGTTTTATAAACGATGGATTTTAAATGTTCCCATAGGAAAAAATCTAAGGGATTTAAATCCGGTGATCTGGGTGGTCATGGGCCATGGCTGTGGTCCCCCGCGACCAAACCAGCGTTCTTCATAAGATGCATCCAGAAGTTGACGTGCTACTATGCTAAAGTGAGGTGGAGCCCCATCGTGCATGAAACACATTAGTCTTTTTTCTGCCAGTGGGACATCTTCTAATATTTCAGGTAACACGAATTTCAAAAAATTAGGATACTCTTGACTATTTAATCTCGGGGGTAAAAAATAAACTTATATTTCTTAAATATTTTAACACCCTGTATCAAGAAAGCAAAGCTGTTTGGGACATATGTTTATATGAACTTTTTGTCTTAAAATAGGGTAAGGAATATCACCCTAAGGTTTGCCACATACTTTAATAACACCCTGTATAAAAAGGGCTTCACAAAGAGAAAAATTTAAACGATAAAAATTTAAGCATTTTATATAAGAACGAAAGTTCGAAACAATTTTATTAATTGACAACTTGTTAAAAAACTAACTTTAAGTTAAGTTTTCAACGGGAATAAATTCTTTGAAGTGTTCTTCATTAAAATTTTAGTATTTAATACCCTAAAAAAATTATTTAGTGTTACGTACTCGGTTTTGACGCAAGCGCGCCACCAAAAATGTCGCACGGAGGCCCATTTTCAGCGTTAAATTAAAATTATAAATAATGGGGATAAAACTCGGAGTTGGGACTTTTTTATCAAAAATTTCCTTCTCTTCAAGGATTTTTTTTTACAATTTTCGGTATCTCCTTTGGTTTTTAAGTTATCGTCAAAAATCAAAATGGCTTTTTTTATTTCGTTTTTTTTTTTTAATAACAATTGCAATTTTTATTGGTAAAATCAAGAATTGTGTACAAAAAGAAGGGGGAATATAGTGAAAATAAGGTTAGTTTAATTTTCAACTTTGATGATGAATATCAAATTCGGAATCGCCAAAAAACCCCCGTATAGAAAATTTGGTGAAAACCGGAGAGAATTACCAAACTTACTTTTGTATTTGACAGCTTAAAGGATGTAGATTCGTTTCTGTTGGACCACTTTTTCCATAAAAATGTAATGAACCAATATGTGTCTTTAGTAACATAATCAATCAACCTAAAACCTCTGTCACTTCGGCCACATTTTTTTATCCATAAAGTACATTTCTCACATTTTGAGCATGTTTGAATATGTACTTTTCCTGATGTTTTATTATTTTTTTTACGCAATTCCAAACAAGGCTTTGGAAAATTTATAAAATAATATGTATTGTCTTTAAATGATTTATAGCATGTATCGCTCCTACATACTCCATAACAACACCGCTTCGTTCCTTTTCATAATAATAATCGATTAAAAAAATGTACGATTGACCAATAAAGTCCTATTTACAGAATAATTTACGCTTATAAAGTAGCACTTTATTGTACTAGTAAAATAAAGTTACTTTATTTCACTAGTAAATTAAAGTAACTGTCATTGTCAATAAGAAAGGGTCAAACAACAATTTTAAAAATTTTATTAAAAAATAAATTAAATATTCAACAACATTGTTGACACCTAATTAAACGAAACAAAGGTTGGTGCTAAAGTAAGTTAAGATTTCGTCTGCATCGGTCTTCTGCAATTTTTTTTTTCATAACATCACTGTCTGTACGCTTTGTATCTCTCTTCGTACAACGTTCTTGACTTTCTCCTAAGGTTTCCTCTTTTTTTAATTAATTTTAGTTATTTTAGAAATTTTTGATGTCAACAAACTGTACATGTTTTAAACATGAACCTCTCGAGGTATAATAAAACCCTTTTCACGTATACTCAAATTTTTATTTATGCATTGCATTGGCAGCATAACTTCCTTTGTTCAAAATTAATAAAACGCATTGTACGAATCAGAAAGTTTGAATTTGGTTTGTACAATGTTGGTACATACCTAAAGTTTTGTTTTACATGACTTTAAAGAGCAGATCACGTAGGTGACGTTCCCTATTCTCGATACATTAAGTAAACCGATTTCTGCCGCGGCAGCATAACTTCCTTTTTTGATCAGGGACGATTTGCAATGGCCGGCACGATCTCCGGAATTATCCGCTTATGATTTTTTTCTATGGGGTTTTTTTGAAATCCCATGCTTGTTTACAAAAAACAGTTTGAAAAAAAGGGCTGATACCGACGCATGCACACAAAAAATGTGATGAAAATGCCTATTGGGACTAAATAGATCGAAGTATAATTTTAGCCTAATTTTGGAGTGCTGTAACTCTTAAACAAATTAGTTTTTGGTAAATATTTCTTAAATTTGAATGTGTTATTTCTGAGATCAACATGAAACCATCCTTAAATGGAATATTTTTTTGAAGTGCATTCCAGAACTTGCGATACTAGCTCTTTATAAGGTTTTTAAATGTGATGCTTGAGAAAACGAACATATAAATGAGACATCTTATTGTAATTTTACACAAAGTTTTACAAGACCGTTTAATAATTTCTCTGCTTGCGGAATATAAAAATGTATTAAAGTTTTAAATTAATTTTCAAGATCGAGCAATCAAAACTTTTAAGACCAAATGCAAGTAAAATTTATGCCCGTTCTTGGATAGCACACTCAATATTTTTTTTTAAATTTTATTTAAATGTTATTTCTCTGGACCTGTAATACAACATATTTTGGTTAAAAATCACATATTAGGCGAATTTCATTATATAAAGATTTTAATAGGCAGATGTTTTAAAATTCTATATCTATATTTCCGAAAAAATCAAGATGCTGATTAAGAATCAATTTCTTTTTAAATCGGATCCTCAAAAAGGAATCGATTTCTAAATTTGATTCCTACCCAGCTTTGCAACACTAGATGCGGAAAACGCAAAAAAAATTCAGAAAGTGACAAAAATTTTCGAAATGCAACAGTATATTTTATAGTCATGCTTTAGCGAAAGTGATCCTTTAAGAAATTCCTTTAACCTTTTGAACTTTGAGACTCTAAAAATTAAATAATGTTTGCAGATCTATTTTCATTACTGCTTCCCGAATAGTCGTCATTTTTAAAATAGTAGGTTTATTAGCAAATCTGCCAAAATTAATTTATTTGAGACATTAAAAAAGTTAAGAAAATAAAGTGATTTAAAATTGGTAAACTTTAAAAGATGAATAGCATTAAAAGGTTAATAAAGAAAAATCCTAATTTAATCAGTCATTCTTCACTTAAAACGGAGATAAAAGTTGATTGTGGGCTTTCTGATGTTGATTTAAAAGAATGACTAATGATAAAAAAGGTAAATACTTTATTTAAGATAGTTCACTTGTGAAATGGCTTTTCTTAAGAATTAAATTAAATTGAAATATAGGGTAAATAAAAGTGTCTTTTATCCAAAATTAAAAAACGACAATTTTTAAAGGTTATTGAAAGATTAATTTATGTTAGACTGCTGAACTATTTTATAACATACTTGCTCTTTTTGGTTGGTCACCATGGTTTTATACCTAACAGGTCCACTATTACAGCCATATTTCAATCATTACACTATATTTTTGAACAAGTGAACCAGAAGGGATTGGTTTCTGGGATTTATTTCGATCTCAGTAAGGCCTTTGACTTAATTGGTCATGAGATTTTGTTACTAAAACTAGAAAAGCTTGGCATCCGAGGTTCTGCTAATAATCTCTTTAGATCTTATCTAACCAACAGAAGATTCGCTGTGACAGTGAGTTCCAGCTCTGGAGGCTGGGACACTTTACAAATCAAGAATATTTCTATGGGAGTTCCTCAGGGTTCTATACTGGGACCAATTCTCTTTGTTATCTTTTCTAATGATATGAATCAATTTGTAAACCTACAATTTTTATATCAGTTACACCGATGATAATTCTTGTATCATAGCGGGCCCAAGTACCGTTTGCCTTTTTCGCAGATCAATGGAAATTGCTCAGAACACTGACTGGTGTTCTGTTAATAATCTATTACTGAATAGTGACAAAACTGTACACTACTCTGAATGGGTCAAGTATTAAACAGGTAGGTTGTGTAAAGTTCTTGGGGGTTTTCCTGGATGCGAATTTGCAGTGGAATAAGCAGGTTAACTTTATAGTTTCAAAGATGTGTTTAGCAATCTATGGAATTAGATATCTCCGAGATCAGGTAAATATTAATTCTTTTCGAGTCTTTTACTTTGCTTGTATTCAGTCTATTATTTCATACAGCATCATTTTTTGGTATAGGTCGTCTGTCATAAATTCCTCTCGAGTGTTTGTAACTCAGAAAAGAGCAATCAGAACCATTTTAAGAATGGGTTATAACGAATCCCGTCGGGGTAGATTTAGAGGAATGAACATACTCACGGTTTCGTCACTGTTTATTTTTAATTGTGCCTTGTCCGCCAAAAATAATTCTTAGTATTTTAAGACAAATTCTGATTTAAGTAATCACATGCGAACTAGAGGTGGGAATGACCTTGTCATACCGTCTCATAGTACGGTTTTGAAAGGTAAGGATGTGATGATGAGCTGCATTAAGATCTTTAATACCCTTCCAGCAGATATCAAAGGAATATGAAGCATTACCACTTTTTAAATGCGTCTTAAAAATTATTTAATTAAAAAAGAATACTCGGTAGATGAATACTTATGACATTCTTTCCTGCCTGGTGGTTCTTGTCCTTCTGGTATGACTTCTTAAATTCATAATTACTATACTATTTATAATTGTTTTTTTTTTTGTATGGACTTGTTTGTCGACCGGTTTTGTTTGTCGATTAAAGATTAGTATTCCTGTGAACAAGTTTATATATTTTTGTTTGTGGTAAAATTATTTTTGTTTTATTTTTTTGTATCTAAAATTAAGTTTTTTTAATTTTAATTTGGGATTTTTTTACATTATTTTTATCTGTTTACTATGTACAATGATGTTGTATAAGCCCTTTTGGAATATTTATGACAATAAAAGTATTTCGTTTCATTTCATTTCATAACAAGCAAATTGTGCATAACTAACATTGTCGATATCTGTCATGTATGAGGGCCATGCATTTATTTCGGAATATTTCAAAAACGCTTCTTCCAATTTTAAAAACCAATGCAATATAAATCACAGTATTAGAAAATTTAAAAAACTGATTTTTGAGGTCGTTTTGTTAAAAAGATATTAATTCCTAAAAGTTAAATAGGTCTGTTTGTTATTAAGAAATAGTGTACACTGTTTTATTTTTCTTTTACGTACGCCCTTATGGAAGGTGTATTTTAGGACTAGGAGGGTTTAAAAAATGTAAAATGTGTGTGTGTACAGTCTCCTACAAAAATATTATTTTCAAACATTGAGAACCTCTACATTTTGGTAAAGCATAATCGATCTTATTTGAAACAGCGCTAAATTTGTGGTCCACTTAAAATACTGCGATGCATATTAGTATAAATATTTTATTTGTTTAGTGTATCTTGTTTAATATATGTTGTAATTTAAAAAAAGTAATTGCTACTTTTAGTTTTAATTCATAATTGAATTACTTTTTAAAAGTAATTGCGACAGCTCCGTTCGAGACAAACATTGACTATTGGTAAAGTTTACAAAATCATCCATTGCTAGCTTCTATTATTGCATTATTTGTGCAAAGTCCTTAATTTAAATTTTCCCAATAGTTTTGCCCTTGTTAAAGCAATCAACAAGCAAAATGTCTTGTACCGGGGGTCCCATTTTCGACACTTTTTTAAGAACTCTTTGTAATTGTTGATGCTATCAAAAAAATATTATAGGCGTCATGTGCTCTTTTTGAGTCAAACTCAATATGGTGTAATTGAAATTTGAAAATTTTCTTTTGCTTAAGAGATACGGGAGAAAAACAAAAAAATCTCCATATCAGGTATTAGTAAAAAGAGATACAGAAAAATGTTTTTTACAAAAGTTTCTTTATAATGATTGTTGAATAATCTGTTGTTTTCAGAATAAGTATACGGGGTCAGGAAAAAAGTTATCGAACCCAACCTATTTTTTTTAATAGAACACCCCGTATATTTTAATCCAGAAATATAGCACATTATTATTATTTTTTTATATAATACGGTATGTATGATATTGGTTTTCTATGCGATTTATTTAAACTCTATTGCTTTAAACCCCAGTAGGCTATAAAACAAAAGCTAATATCCTAGAAACGAAACTATATTGACATTCTAGTTGTTATTGGCAATATTTTATTTTATTTTATTTTTATTCTAACACGCTTCAAAAGTCCATTCGCGCAGCGAAAATTGGATCTAATTTTGGGGTTCGGGGCATAATGTTTTTCTCAAAAACGGTATAAGTTATCGATAATTTTTAAAAACCATGTGAAAGCCAACACTTAAATCTAGGCTTCTGCTGTAATAGTTTTTTAAATTTGGATTTGGTTTTTAATATTTCCTTGAGTAAAAGTCACCCTAAAATCGGTTATGTTTAGATACTATTTTCTCTTAACTCGACTTAAATTTTGAAAATCCGTTACAGCAGAAGCATAGATTATTTCCTTACCTTTAAAATGGTGTATAATTTATGTCATTTAAGTAAAAAATAGTTACCGAAAAACGTTATCTCCTGTAGACTTGAAATCGGTAACAACATCGCATCGATACACCGAATTTGGAAGAACCTAAATAAAATATAATATTTTTAATGCGGCTATACGAAAATTGTGATAGTGGGAATTTGTTAGTCTCCGCCCACCGTCTCCGCGTCCTTTCGCCCCACCCCTAAAGTGTAGCGTAAATGCACTCTTAAAGGAGAAACTGTTTATCGATGAGCTTCAGCTCTATAAGTAGTTGCCGACAAACTCTGCTGCTGCTAAAGATAAACTGAATACATGGGTGCAAATCAGGCTTTTTATGGACGCCTTGTAAAAATACTATTGCTATTTATGACACAAAGAGTAGAGTTACTGTACACAAGTTTTTATTTAAAACAATATACAATTAAATAATACGCAAAATATGGTGTAATACGCCAATGGAAAGTATCAGCAAATCGAGTCAAATATTTACAAATATATGGAAATAACTAAATCCTGCAACGTTTCTGTGTTGAAAAATCTAGAGTAAAAGAATATTTTGACCTTGGCAAATTTTAGGTAAATCAAGTTTACTTTAATAAAATTAAAAGAAATGTGAAAGATCAAAACTACTTTTAAATAGGCACTGATAGCCTTAGAATCAATTTGTCAAGTTCTTAGAAATCCGAAACATAAACTTACAAGCTACACTCCTGTGACACTTAGTATAATTTATTAACAAATTATATATTTAGAAAGCCTAAATGCTACCTTGACTGCTTCTAATTAACATACTACACCATTCCAACATAAACACTATCGGAATCAGCACTCTAAATCTGAGCTTCCATTTCTACAGTTTTTTAAGTCACTTTCCTAACACACTTTCTTTCTGGTTACCTCTGTACTTTACATATAATTATATCACGTTACAATTAACACAGAATACTTTTTAGCCTTAAAAAAGTGTACACTTTTGTACCAAAACTTTTCTAATATGAACTGTTTCTTGGCCTAAAACACAAAGAAGGTAATGTGTATTTTACCATAGAAAAACCACTATTTTTCTATTAAAAACTTAAGAAAACATTTGGCAATATGCCCAAAATAAAAGAGAATTTTACGTGTTCACACCGAAAGAATAGAAACGCTTCGGGGAGCGGGTGGTGTCGTACTGTTACCGTCGTTCTGTTGCCCCCGGGCTCACAATCCGACCCATTTCATTGGTCTATTTTCTTTGCGCCGAGAGGAGCTGACGGCTAAGACTTTCACGCTTGAGTTTTGATTGGATGTGGCGACGCCCTACGTCATTACGGGGTCATGGAGTGCACCGTCGGCTCTCGTGGCGCCAGAACTGCAACTCGGTTTGTTTGTTTACCTATTTTTAGATTGATAATAAGGAATTATTTGGGAATTTTATTAATTAAAATAGATTTTTTATATTTTATAAAAAATAAAAAAGGAATGTTAGCCTATAGTAGCTATAGTAATATAGCTTTCATGTTGTCAGATGTGTTTCTGCAACATGCCTATTTCTTTATTTTCCTTGTTTTCTTTATTATAAGTTTTTAATCTTGACTTCGTAAAAGATTCGTATATTTTTAAATATTTTTTTAAATGGTTGCCGTTTATTCGGATAACAAACAAAACATAAATTGTGCGCCATTTCTTTGTTTTTTTACTTTCAATATAAACTGATATTACTAATTACATCAAAATTTTTAAAATGTTGATAGGCTATTTTTACAAATTAAAATGTAAAAATAAAATTGACGTTATTTTTTTTTATCTTGGGACAGTCCACGAAAGCTCATGCCTAAGTACTAACGTACCGTGGGTTTTATAAGTGTGGTGAGAGGGAGTTTGTTTACATGGGACTTAAATATTTGGAGAGTGGGAGAAGAAGGAAAAACTTCTGCGGGCAGCAGATTCCATAGTCTTGACATTCTAGGGATGAAGAAACGAAGAAAGCGGGAAGTTCGGAGCCTTTTTAATTGAACTGTAAAAGGATGCATAAAAGTTGCACTACGTATTGCTCTGTTGGGAGCTGTAAGAGAAGAGAAGGTATTATTCTGACCAACAGAGCAGAAGCCCTGAAAATACCTATAGAAGAGCGACGGATCCCCTACAGCTCGACGGTGGCAAGAAGAGGAAGCCTTTCTATGAGCGTGGGATCATTAATAAGACAAACGGCTCTTCT
>JAHBCN010006149.1:0-50905 GCA_019359885.1 Listronotus oregonensis | reverse complement strand
AAAAAAAATTTAAATTATAGCTACTAAAAATGTCATTAAGTTGTATTATTTTTACAAAAACGTGTTCTTTCTCCTGAAAATTTTAGGTTTCAACACATAGAAGATATTTCCACGGCAGCGACGACTTTTTCTAGCTTCGTTTTATGGACTTAATTTGAACGAAACTGTGTACAAACCGTGCAAAGTGAGTTTAGCGTGCGCGTTTATAATCTGTCCATTTTCAGTTAGGAAATACACCCAGTAAGTAACCTAGGTTACTGACTTTTTGAACCAATGCAATAAATTTTTTGTTCAGGAGTTCTCAAACGAAAATTAACAGATTATACACACTTTTGATTGCAGTTGTAGAAAAAACTTTGTGAAGATACAGTTACTAGTCAATATAATCCATAAAATATCGATAATTTTTAAAAAGGTTATAAAGGGTTTTCCAATAAGAACGATATGATTTTAAAATTAAATAAACTGAAAATTATTTTAGATATAACCACACTTTTTATATTATCCTGAAGTACAATTAGTAACATTTATGTTTTAAATAGCACGTCGTTTAAATGTCCACCTCGGCTTCGTGTACACAAGTGAATTCGACGAATCCAATTTTCGAAGACTTTGTGCAATAAATCGGGCGTAATCTCACGAATGCAGCGTTTAATGTTTAATCTCAAAGCATCAAGGTTTGTGGCCTGTTTGCATAAACCTTAGATCTTAAATAACCCCACAAAAAGTAATCCAAAGGAGTCAAATCACAGCTTTTAAGTGGCTAGGCAATAGTTGCATTTCTTAAAAATAACCTTTCACCAAACTTTTCTTGCAGTATGGCAACGGTTTCATGAGCAGTAAGACATGTAGCGCCATCTTGCTGGAACCACATATCTTCTAAATCAAGCGCATCCAAATTTGACCATGAAAAATTTCTCAACATCTGTCGATATTGTTCACCATTCACTGTGACGGAATCTCCAACCTCATTTTGGAAAGAAAAGGTCCAACGATACCACCATGTAATAAACCACACCATACAGTTACTATTAGGGGATGCAAAGGCTTCTCGTGAATCTGTTGTGAATCATCTAAAACGATAATTTTTTCGGCAAAATTGTGATCCCGTTCAAGCCGTTCTAAACTTCAAGCAGCAAATTCGCGGCGTCGACGATGGTCCAGTGGCTTAAGTTCTTGAGTCAAAACAATCTTATACGGATATAATCTTTTTGCAAAATTCGCCAAGTTGTTGTTTTTTTAAGTCCTATTAGGAATTAAAAAATTTGGATCTTCTGCAACACTATCTCTTACAGCAGCAACATTCTCAATACTTCTGGCGTTTCGGCGTCTTACTGGAGTTTTTAGATCGTGAAGAGTAAAATTACTTTCAAATTTCTCGACGATGCGGCAAATGGCAAGCACAGAAGGGCCATTATTTAGACCAAAGATTCCGCGAAGTGCGTGAAAAGTGTTCACAAAAGAACGACCATTTGCGTAAAATTTTTGAACAATAATCAGACGTTCATGGAGCGAGTATATAGCCATAATAAATTGTTAGTGTTTACTGAACATAAATGATAACTAGTAACAGGAATAAGTTTATTACTATGGTTACTACATCATTACAAATTCATATCATTCTATTTGGAAAACCCTTTAGAAAAGTGGTAGCTCTAGGATTTTCAATTTTTTTTAATTTTAAAAACTAATATGGTTTAAAAACTAATTGGATATGGAATCCAAACCAATGCTATTGGTTAGCGAAACAATTTGAATAGGTAAGAAAAGTTTTATTTTGGAATTTGCGAAAAAAATGAATGAAAAAAGGGACAAATATAATTTTCAAAAGCAAATCCTCTATTTGTTTTTTTTTAATTTGACCAAATTTTATCACCAAATCTTAAAGTTAGCAAAAAATCTGTATTTTTGCTAACTTTAAATGGTTAAGTAAAAAATTTTAATTGGCTGCGGGGCTAAAAAATATAAAAACATTTTTTCGCAAATTTTAAAATGAAAATTTTCTTTACCATATTTTATCCCTGGAGGCCAATAGTGTCTGGTAGATATTTGCTGTGGGTCCCATGTCTTACTTTTTAAATAAAAAAATGAAAATCCTGGAGACCCCACTGTTATAGAATATTATTTTTCCAGAATATTCAAAAATCTAAGACCATGCTTTGAATCTCACGTGAATTCAGCTTGTGAACATCCGATCACAAGAGAATCATTTATGAATCTCTTCGATGTAGCAATGACAGTCTGTAGGAACTACGAAGGAAATGAAATTGATGATGATGAATAGGTTATTTAATATTTGTATATTATGTATGTATATTTTAGAAAAATTTATATAGCTCAGTAAATAAGCCGGAAAATATTGTAAAATCTGGAAAAGTTGTAACAAGCTCCGATTTGAATATTTTTTGTTTTAACGTGTTTTGTAGACCCTCAGGAACATTCATCACCACTAACATCTCTACCTTGCAATAAAAAATGAAACAATTAGGGTAGTTTTCCCACCCCCAAATAATCATCAATAGTAAAACTGATAAAAAAAACTAAAATTTAAAATTTCACCTTGGAAATCGTCTCTCGGGGTTTTCGGGGTCGCTGATTACGAATCCGCGGTCAAAAATCGTGTAAGGGTGGTTGCACCCCATCAAAACCATCCCTAGGAGTTACAGAAATGGAGAAATTTTAAACATTTTAAATTTTACGTCGGAAATCGTCTCTCAGGGGTTTTCAGGGTCACTGATTACTAATCCGTGATCAAAAATCAAGTAAGGGTGATTTACCCCATCAAAACCACCCTAAGAATAACAGAAATGAAAAATTTTAAAAATTCAAAATTTTACCTCGGAAATCATCTTTTAAGGGCTTTTGGGGTCACTGTTTACGAATACGCGGTCAAAAATCAAGTCAGGGTGGTCGCACTCCATTAAAACCACTCCGAGAAGTTACAGAAATGGGGAAATTTTAAAAATCAAAATTTTACCTCGGAAATAGTCTTTCGAGGGTTTTCGGTGTCGCTGATTACAAATCCGCGTTACAAAATCAAGTAAGGGTGGTTGTATCCCAATAAAACCACCCCTAGGGGTTACAGAAATGGAGGAATTTAAAATTCAAAATTTTAGCTCGGAAATGTTTTCTCGGGGGTTTTCGGGATCGCTGATTACGAATCCGAAGTCTAGTTACCACAAATTTTCAAGGTAAAATGCGCACGAATTTTGGTTTTAAAGTAGTTAAATTATTGAAAAAATTAATTACGAGTGTAATAAAATCGTTTTTCAAGTTTTCTTTAATTTCAAAAAAACCCAAACAAAATTACCTCATATTTAAAACTCCTAGGGGTGCTTTTGATGGGGTGCAACCATTCTCACAAGATTTTTGACTGCGGATTCAGCGACCTCAAAAACCTCCGAGACCCAATCCCGATGTAAAATTTTAAACTTTTAAAATATTCCCATTTCTGTCACTCCTAGGGGTGGTTTTGATTGGGTGCAACCACCCTAACATAATTTTTGGCCGCGAATTCGTAATCAGCGATCCCTTAAACCTCCGAGAGCCAATTCCAAGGTAAAATTTTGAATTTTTAAAATTTCCTCATTTCTGTTACTCCTAGGGGTGGTTTTGATGGGGTGCAACCAGCCTCACATGATTTTTGAAAGCGGATTCGCAACCAGCCACCACGAAAACCCCCGAGAGACGATTTCCGAAGTGAAATTTTGGCCGCGGATTTGTAATCAGCAACCCCGAAAATCCCCGATAGAGGATTTTTAAGGTAAAATTTAGAATTTTTAAAATTTTCTCATTTCTCTATTTCCTAGGGGTGGTTTTGATGGAGTCCTACTACCCTCAAATGATTTTTGGCCGCGGATTCGTAATCAGCAACCCTGAAAACCCCGATAGAGAATTTTTGAGGTAAAATTTTGAATTTTCAAAATTTTCTCATTCTGTATTTTCTAGGGGTGGTTTTAATAGGATGCAACCACCCTTACACGATTTTTGACCGCGGATTCATAATCATCAACTCCAAAAACCTCCAAGAGACGATTTCCAAGGTGAAATTTTGACTTTTTAATTTTTTTATCAGTTTTACTATTGGAGATTATTTGGGGGTGGGAAAACTACCCCAATTTTTTCATTTTTTATTGCAAGGTAGGTGTTAGTGGTGATGAATGTTCCTTAGGGTCTACAAAACACGTAAAAACAAAAAAAATCAAATCGAGCTGTTATCAACTTTTCCACATTTTCCGGCTTATTTACCGGGCTAATAATAAATATCTAATTTTAATATTTGTTTCAGTTCTAGTTAACTTTATATATATGGAGTTTCACAATATATATTAAGAATACTTATATTATTTTTGTAGAAACAATTTTAAATTTAATATTAAATAATACCTAACTATAAAATTAACAAATAAAATTTGTAAAAAAAATATATAGTTGTTTAATTTTTATCAAGATCAGGTGAAATATAGACGCCCAAATAAAAATAAAAATATAGTAGCAATTACTATTTAAAATATTGTTACAATAAATAATATTTTTAATATTCCAGTTATTTTAAACAGTCAGAAGAGTGTGCTTTCTTTTGGTTAAATATTAAATTTAAAAATATAAATCTTTTAATAAGTTTTAATTTAACAAATCAAAGACAATGAAATGTGGCAAAAAGTCTTTTCAAGTCTACAAAAATGCACAAAACTGTCAAGTCATCAGTTTATTATCGACCAATGTTCTAAGTAATCTAGTTTTATAAATTAGATAAAAAATTAACCGTACTTATACAGTAGGATGGAGTAAAAAATAAAAATTTTGTATTCTGGTAATAGCAGAGATGCAGAAAGTTGTAGAACGTAATAAAAAACGATCTGTAAAAATAAAAAACAATAAAACCACCCGATGAGATGCCCCCACCCAAAATAAAGTTTTTTTTTTATTATGGCTGAGTTCTGATCAACTTCCTTGTAACGTCAGACAGACATGTTACAAATTTTATTGCTCCAGTATTGTGTATCGAAGTGCCCCAATGCATTCTCTTACCAGGAAATAAGAAGATTGTATTTTTATACACCAAATTTTTAATATCTTTTACACCAAATAAAAACGAATTTTTAAAGTAATGAAATTTGAAACATGCCTGTCTAACGTTACAAAAAAGTTGATCGGAACCCCATCATAATAAAAAAGGATCATTTTTTTGGGAGGAGGGCACCTTAGGGGGTTAATTTTATTTTTTATATATATTCACGCACCACAATTTTTGCACCTCTGCCGTTTCGGAAATATTTTTTTTTAATTTTTTACTCCACCCTATTATAAAGTAAGGACATAACCTCCGCTTCCCCCTTATATCTTCCGAAGTACTGAAGATATTTAAACCAAATTTTGAATGTTAGCATGTGTGAGAAACTAATAGCAAGAAAAACACTTGCAGGATGTAATCGAAATAGAAAAAATCCTTTTTAGCCAGTGACAAAAGTGTAAGACAGCTAGTTCAAATAACTTTGGGTATATAAACCTAGAGCTTTTTGATCTTTATCTGAGCTACCTAGATTATTTGATCAGAAAATAAATTCAGATGCAAGTAGCTTAATAGTCCGGGTAAATCTGTAATTTACCGTTAAATGATTTTGAAAGGACATGAATCGAAATGAAACCTTTTGCATTCTCTTTAGAAACAGATCAACTACAAAGTGTCGGAAAGGGATATTAAATTCTACGAAAGGGAGTGTTTTTTACCCCATTTTTTTACAGCCTAAAAAAAAAAAGTTTTCGCAAAAAAAGTTTTTGGGCCCAATTTTTTAAATATATTTATCCCGAAAAATTACATTTGAGGGCTAGGAAGGGCTAAATTTACCCTTTTTTACCTCCTACACCCTTAAAACATACATTTCGCTAAAAAAAAGTTTTTCCGCGTTTTTAACGATAAGTATAGGTTTCTTGAGTCACTGAATTCGAATATGATATTAAAAATTACATCTAAGTGCTTAGAAGGACTAAATACACCCTTTTTTACACCCCACACCCCCCCCCTTTATATATATATATATATATATATATATATATATATATATATATATATATATATATATATATATATATATATATATATATATATATATATATATATATATATATATATATATATATATATATATATATATATATATATATATATATATTATATATATATATATATATATATATATATATATATATATATATATATATATATATATATATATATATATATATATATATATATATATATATATATATATATATATATATATATATATATATATATATATATATATATATATATATATATATATATATATATATATATATATATATATATATATATATATATAAAGGTCCGGAAATAAGGTTCGAATAATTTAAGAAGTAATTCTACCTTTTAAAATTAAAAGAAAAGTTCCTATCAACATAGGTCCGCAAATGGTCATAAGGTCTATGGCGATTTAAAGATAGCAGGAAAAAGGTTTTATTTTATATCTCTGAAACCGTTTCATATATCATCTGAGTTTTGGCACATAAATTGCTTTTAATAATGGGCAATTTTTAGTGTTTTACTAAATTTTTATTTTAATCGGGGAGTGCCGACAGGAAGGCCAGATTTAATTTATTCAATTTTTATTAAACGTCATATTTTGCATTTTTATTAAAAAATCGATTTCGCGTTATAAATAACAAAAAAAGGGTATTCTTTTTAAAAAATTTGTTAGGCTAGCCGTTTTCGAGAAAACACTCTTTAAAGAAAATAGTCGTCCAAGAAGGTACTTCCATTTTTGAAGGCAAAAACAATATATTTTTAAAACACTGAAACACTATCATAATTAAATAAACTTAATTTTTTGAACCTTATGTTGAATTCGTTTACCGCAGAAGTATGGCGTTTAATAAAAATGTGAACAAATTAAATCAGGTCCCCCCCTCTCGTACGCCCCTGATTAAATATTTAGTAAATACTGAAAAGTGATTACAATTAAAAGCATTTTAATGAAAAAACCAGATGACCATCTAAAGTTTCAGAGATATAAAATAAAACCCTATTCCGGACATTTTTGGGTCGCAATAACAACCTTATGAGGATTTGTTGTTGAAAATATTTTCAAAATTAAAAAGTAAAATTTCGCTCAGAATTATTCGAACGTTATTTCGGACACCTAATATATATATATATATATATATATATATAAAATATATATATATATTATATATATATAAAATATATATATATATATATATATATATATATATATATATATATATATATATATATATATATATATATATATATATATATATATATATATATATAATATATATATATTATATATATATATATATATATATATATATATATATATATATATATATATATACGTGCTAGTAATATATACATACACTTATATACATATATAGTACTTTTAATTTTTAGGGGAGTAGTCTTCAATATGTGCAGCTACATATTTAAAGAAGTATGTATAAATATGCAAATATATTATAAATACAGACGATCGCATGAGCAGCCTATATTGCTACAAAAATGACTTTTTAGTGTAAACAAATTTTCAGTGATAAAAAATTAACTTTTTTAGACAATTTTATGCCTACCGGGTAAGATGGATTCAAATTAGGGCACTTTGATTACCCAATCCCCTTGTATATTAGATTTCCATTTATATTTAAATTCATCGATTCCATAAATGTAGGGGTAAAGTAGAGAAGTAGTTAACCCCTCTTATTATAATTGCTGACATCATATTTCAATAAGGTGGCTCAAACAATATACCTATATGTACCTACCATTAAAAATGGAAAAAAACTTATTTTTAGCGAAATGTATGTTTTAGGGGTGTAAAAAAGGGTGAATTTAGCCCTCCTAAGCCCTTAATGTTTAAAGTATTTTTAACAGATTTACCCGTATTATAATAGACATTTTTAAATACCAGTGCACAAGTAATTATATTTACACAAGCATATTTATTTTTAACACAATCTCTCGGTAAAAAAAAAACAGGTCGTAACTTATTATTTAAAAATTTAGTAACGTAAACAAGATATACATATATAAAGCGAAATATAAAAGAAAAATGACAGGAAAAGTAGCATTGAAATGGACCAATCTAATTTTACTATTATTACAATTCCGCAATTAGATCTGCATGACTGGATACTACAAATAAGCGTACTGACGCATAGTCTCAAAAAGGTGCAGGTCACTTCAATGCGTTTAATACAAAATGTGGGAAAATTTAAGAGTCAATCTTTTCTTCCTAAAATCTATTTATTTAAAATATTTTTTAGTTGGGATTTATTTGGAGGATGAATGAGATAATAAAATAATGAAAAAAATAAAAAATATTCTGATAGTTTTATCTGGTTAAAAGTAAATAACCTTTTTTTTTACTGAAAGAAATTGGCATGTTACTACCTAGGTGTAATCACGTAACTATGATAAAAATTTAAGAACTGCTCAAAAGTAAGAGATCCAACGCAAAATCAGTTACGCCCTTGAGCATTAAACTGTAATTACCTATAATTAAAGATAATACTACTACGGATAAGATGAACCATTCAATGCTATATTTTTGATACCCCTAATGGACTTTCGCTAACGCGAGCCGATGTCCATCGAGAGATTTTCACGCTATCCTTGAACGAAAGTTAAACAGTGTTGCCGGCAGGCCTTTACTATTGGCGTAATGAAACGCAACTAGAAAATACACAATTCTTTTAGCCGCCCGCTTTCGCTACTTCGTATTCCGAATAAGGTACAAGCGACAGACATTGACAATGTCGCACATGGTTTCGTACCTCGATTCGCTGGGGCAGGGGTTACCGACTTAATTTTATTCGCATTTACGGAAGCATTGATATCTCCGAACTGATTCAAAACGCCCCATTTAAATGAACCATCTATTCGTAGTAGTATTATCTTTGCTATAATGCAGAATTTTGGAGCATCTATAGTTGGTTGTTTCATCTTATGAAACCTTGTCAAGACGATGGATTAAAATGCGGAAATTTTTTAAGATGTATTTTTATATTAAAATTAATTCTAAGATATAAAATTACGCTCTATCTATGCCTTTTTAAAAGTTAAGAAAGCGATTATTAAAAAAAAACCAGACACAAATCATACCGTTTTGTACATCCTTGAACTAACATATCCTATTAACATGTTATATAATCTCTTAGATTCCTATTAGTTCCAAAACGTAAGCAGCAAAAGTTAGTAAAGTGTAAGGAAACTCTCCCACCATTTTCATGGAAACCAGATTAAACAAATGACAGATATCGTCACTCCGCATAATAAATGACATAGGTCTAAAAAGCAATTTTTGTAATTGAAAATAATTAGTCAAAATGTGTCAGAAGATACCCTGGAAAAGTTAGGAAACTCGAATACCTCAAATCCACTTTTGACGCGCTAATATTCCTTCTCATACCCACTACGATTCTATTGTCACCGCTACATGAAAAGCATCACATTTTTACCTAAGAACCGTTTTACACATACGAGAATTAGTCCGAAAATGATCTCCATAATTGTGCCGAAAATTTACTCAATAATTATTTTGTGGTTAGTTGTGGTTATTACACGATCAATAATTCTTAATAGAATTTTTGCAATACAAATATTAAACAAGATCTATATTTTCAAGAAAATGCACGAAAATCATCGCAAAACTTTTTTCGGGGTTGATAATGTCATTGAGAATTATTTCATAAAGTAAAAAGGAACCAGCTAACTGTTGCCACACCTAATAGTAACAACTCCCGTTTATCTGACATAATTTAAAGAACACAAAAACCTTTTTTATTTATTAACTTTCCGCCTTTCTAGGTAATGTTAAACTATTCCAAGAGCTGTTTATAAAATTAAGGATTTGTCGCACATAAAGCATGACATGTTTAACTCATAAGATTGCTAATGAAATTTCCTATCTGAAATTTATGATTTAAGTATCAAACACACGGGTTATCCATTTATGCATGGGAAAGTAAAGTAAAATAAAACACACAAAATATTTAGATGGAGACGTAATTTTTATTTCGTTATAAAGATTAAACCTTGCCATTATATGTGAAACACAAAAATATTCAAATGCCCTCCACGGGACCTATTACAAACTTCAATCCCTTTGAGAAAATTTTCAATAACTAAACGGCTAAAACTTCACGAATATTGACTTTACGTTGCTGAAGAGTTTAAGGAATGTGGCGTAAACACGATCTTTCACATAGCCCCACAAAAAGAAATCCAAAGGTGTTAAATCACAGGATCTTGCGGGCCAATTGACATCACCTAATCTTGAAATTACGCGTCCTGGAAACTTCTCTTGCAAAAGAGTTCGGCCTGTGTTGTGTGGCTTGTGGCCCTGTCCTGTTGGAATCACTTGTCTTCCAGATCTTCTTCTTCGATTTCTCTCCAAAAATAATCGGTCAACATGCGTCCATACCGCTCAGAAATTACTGTTAAGGTCAAAAAATACAGTACAATGACACCACCGGACCATAATGCACAACATACTTTCACTTTTTCCGGATGCAAAGGCCTTTCTTCGGTCACCTGAGGATTTTCAGAACCCCATATGCGGCAGTTTTGTTTATACGTAGCCACAGAGCGCAAAATGAGCCTCATCACTAAAGAAAATTCGGCTATAAAAATTAGCACCAGCGGCTTGTTGTTCAAGCACCCAATTTGCGTATGTTCTGAGTTGTCCATGGTCTGTAGGCTTAAGTTCTTGAGTGAGTTGAACTTTGTACGGATGGAGATGCAAGTCCAAATGCAAAACTCGCCACAATGAGCCGTAAGACAAGCCCAAATTTTGAGCACGTCGAGGAATCGACAAATTCGGGTCTTCCTCCACACTTTGAGCCACAGTAGCGATATTTTCAGCCGAACAAACGTTACAATATCAGCAACCGATCCAGTTTCGTAAAGCTCTAAACGTTGACACAGCAGAACCACCATTTCTATAGATTAATAATTTAGTGCGTTGTTCAACTGTTAAAAAATCCATATTTATAAATGGCAAACCTTCAACTAAAAAAAACACTTAGAATGACGTTTACCTCTTACAGATGTTAAATGGCAAAAATTCGATGAAAATTTTTATGAAAATTTTGGGACGTAACGCAAAAAATCTGTTTTAAGCCTAAAATCAAAATAACTTAAAAATGATACATAAAAGGCCATCGATAGGATTAACCATTCTCTATATTTAATGCATATTTAATTACTGTTTATCACAGGCAGTCAAAAAAAAATAAAAATGACTCCCATAGGCGCTTGTGTAATAAAAGTGACGCGAAGAGACTCCCTTAAATATTTTTAAAAATAACTAGGACTTCTGGTGGCAATACTACAAATCTATGTCATTTATCAACTGTCATTGAGTTGATTTAGTCGATTTAGTTTTGTAAATAGCGATGTGATTTGTTTTTATCTTGTTGTCGGTTTATATTTTTGCAAAATTAATAGTTTTTTAATACCTTGGGTGCTAAAGGGTATATTTGTGTAATCCAGTACAGTCTCGCCAACCTAGATTTTTCAGGTTAAGCCAAAATCGTAAAGACAAAATCCCTTTGTGGCTGGCCGCACATGTTTTCTAGTTATTTTTTGTCTGCTCATGAAGTGACACCTGAAAATCTTAGATTTTTTTGTTTTTCATTAGAGGTAAAAAAATAATAAAGATTTGTAGCTAGATATTTTTGACTTAATAATAATATGAAAATGTCATTCACGAATAAATAAAATAAGGCATATAGTACTCTAATCATTTAGCCTAAATTGTAGGTAAATCCAAATTTAACTTGACCGAAATAAATCAATAGCATGTTAAAAGTATAAATATGTGAAGATGTGCATATGGTGTTTGACATTGGAATCATAATGCACCTACAACTTTAACCTTGCATTTCGCTATATCAAAAATGATTCACATAAAGTAAATACTACGTGTTAATAATAAGTACTAAATTACATAGGAAATAAAAATAAAACACCTGTTTCGGTGCGCATCGCTTATGATTCCAATGAAGTACACGGAGCGTAAATTTTTTTCTAATATTTTATTTCTGTTTTATTTTTATCAAGGAAAATTACATGCATACAACACCAAGTGCACTGTTTCAACACGGTCATAACCTTTTAGCAATACAAATAGCAAAAAATACATATGTGGTCCTGCACTTAGACCATCTCACATCTCTCACATTTGTTATGAAAAGGGCGATTTTCCGGAAAGCTGCCCGAGTGCCACTTTTCCCAAACATATATATTGATAATTACTAAAATATGAGGTGTCAAACTTTAAATTTTGTTTTTGTTTTTTCGTAATAATTCTTTAACTGAACCACATAGCGATACAAAATTGGGGATCTGGTGGTTGTTTAAGAGGAGAAATTCAAATTCGTCCATGCTTTTGATGTTGCTAGTAGAGGGCGCCAGCTATACTTGTTTTAGATGGCATAACTTTTTTTAAGCTTTGTATATTAACCTGTTTATTAAAAAATAAATTACTATAATTCCCCCTGCATTAAAAATGTATACTTTATTTAAGACTTTAGAAGCAACTGTTTTCGAGATAAACGCACTTTTAAGGACCCCATAATTTTCATATGGAAAATGCGCTTTGGCTAATTGTTATTAAACTTTGCATAGTAATAGTTCTCAACACGCTAATTAAAAGTCTTAACAGAACACAAAACCCTAAAAAATTCTCCAACCTCCCAAAAGCACCCTTAAACGACACTGGGGATTTGGGGACCTTTGAGAGTGATTTTGGGGGGGTTAAGAGAGTTTTCGGGTTTTTTGGCCGTATAGACTTTTGATCAGCGTGTTAAAAATTATTATTTACCGAAGTTTAAAAACAATTGACCAAAGCACATTTTCCATAAGAAAATTGTGGAGTTCTTAAAAGTGCGTTTATGTCTAAAACAGTTGCTTCTAGGGACTTAAATAAGGTGTACCTATTTTTTTAACAATATACTAAGCTTAAAAAAGTCCTGGTGTCCCTGTCTCCTGAAAAGTATGACGAGCAGACGATTAGATCCATCATGCCCTCCCCTCCCGGTCTAGTGACGTGGGTAGCTACCAGGTCCTTGTTACAGAAACCAGATGTTCTTTCTGAGGCCGCATCTCCGGCCTTATTCTATGAAAACGGTCCTATCCGCTTTCTGTTTAAAGCCAGGGAACCATTTTTCCTATAAAGGCGGTTCTGTCCGCCTTCTGTTTGGATTCAGGGAACCCTTCCTAAGCACCTATTTGATCGGGATGGATTAGCCCTTCCCCGTGAAACAGGTGCCGGTGACTTCAGGGGCACCTTACGAAACGGATTCACCCGTTTCGGTCGGCGCACCTTTGTCTGCTTGTAACCTTGAGTGGCACCTCTCGAAACGGATTTATCCATTTCGGTCAGGGCACCTAGAAAAGCGGTTTTGTCCGCTTTCTGTTTGGAGCTAGGGAAGTAATAGTCCACCACGGCAGAGCCCCGCATTACCGCAGTAAGGCTAGATACTCTGAGAGGTCGCCCTGTATCTCAGAGGCACCGTTGGGGACACCTGTTTAAGGCACAGGATGTCATTCACTCATCAGCACGGTATGCTAACACCTTGAGTTAAAGCCTTGTGTTCATCTTAACTTTGGATCCTGTTCCATACGGTGGCAACAAGAGTTGCCGAAAACCAGCAACTCTAGCGCATGTTCCAAAAGATCCTACTGGGCCCAACCACAACGACGATGTGTGAACACAGCGGTTGGGCCGCGTCGAATGAGCCATCGCTCATATTTTTCGAAGCCTTCTAACTATTTTTCGCAGAAAAGTCACCTATTGACTAGAATAATATATTTTTGCCTTATTTCAGTTATTTACAAAATAATGGAAAAAATCGTCCATTTTTAAATCCAAAAATATTTGGAAAAAAAAACAAAATTATTAATAAAAAAAAATACAAATTTCTTGAGTTGTCGTATTCTACGACCAGCAACAGAAAAATGTTTTAACTTTTATGGCATGACATTAGGAGAATATCTTATATGGCTTTAAATGGTTTTTTTAATTCTTGTTGGGTACACGTCAAACAAGATTTTATACAATAGGACTGCTTCGGTCCGGTCCTATTGACCCCTCTGAATCTCTAAACTTGCAGATCGCCCGAAAACATAAAAAAATGTAAATTCTAAGATACCTTGTAAATTCAATAAATTTTAAATAGGTAAAACTTTCAGACCATTAGCTATACAAATAACAAAACATCGAAGATACATTAAAAATACAGAATTTCACAAATCAAATATCTGTCAAAACGCATTTGGTAACAACCACATAATAAAGTGAAACGCTTCTAGCATTTTAGCAAAGCAAACTTTTTCAAAAAAAGTTATTATTAAGAAAGTGAAACCCAAAATTGCGGCTGTTTTGGACCTAGATTTAGATAACATTTTTGTCTTATTTCTGACCAAGTAATCTCTCGTTAAGCAATGACATATGTTTTTTGAATCGGCCTGTATGAGACAAAATCTCATTTAATATATTATTAAACTTTTATGTAGGTTTACTTATTTAATTACGCTTTAATTAACCACAGTAAAATAAAATATTTCAAATTTATGTTTAATTTTTTTCTTGCTTAAAATTTTACTTGACTTGCAAAAACCACATGCATTATTTATTCATTAAAAAATTTTTTTAAATATTACGAAAAACAATAATATTTGCAATACATTTTATCGCAATGTTTTATCATTCTTGGTATTATTAAAATTACACTTAACCCCTAAATAAATGAGTAACTTTTGACCCGTAAATATAAAGGAATAATTAAATTGCTTATTTTGACCTCAAACTTAAAATGCAAAAATAATAATATTGATTTGGGTTATTATTACGCCTTATTAATTTTAAAAAATAATGGGGTTTACGGGATCTACCAGTTTCACTTTTATAAAATTTATTAAATTTACAAGGAATTTTATATCTGACGTACTTACTTTATATTTTCGGTAATATTAAGTAGTTTTGGTAATTGTTTCGTATTACTGTTTCGGCTATTTTAAGAGATTTTTTAAAATTTCTTTTACAGGCTACTTATATGGATACAATATAATAACCATCCGGTGGGGGAGCTTTAAAAATATGTTTCAATATTTTTTTTTAACAAATATATACTCATACATACTTACGGGATGGAGGAGTGAACAGGGGTGCTGGGCGGGGTTAAAACAGCAATTAATCCAACAGGAGATAAAAAGTATTTTACGTCACCCACGAAACTTTCTTTATAAAATATAACAAAATGCGGGACTCTGCGCGTAATTTGAAAAGTAGCTTTTTCTAAATAATGCATTTAAGTAAAGCAAATCATGGGTCTTTTCTAATACGTCTTTCATTTTACGTAAATATAATTGGAAAATAAAACCGCTTTGCTAATAGAATAAATACGACTAGAACTTATTTAATTTGTCAAATTATTGTAAGTTATAACAAAATTTAAATATGAAAAGATTTTATATTTATATATTTTTACTAATAAAATTATAAAATTGTATACTATTATAAAATTAAGAATTTTACTATTATTATATTTTTTTATAAAAATATATTACTAATAATTTACCGGATTTATATATGTACCTCTATAAAAGCTGTAATTATAAAAAATATTTACTAACGAACTCTTATGAAAAATAACAAACTGCGGACTCTAGGTAATTTGAATAGGCTTTTCTAAATAATATTTAAGTAAAAAGCAAATATGTTTAAAATATATTTATTTATAAATATATTAAATAAAAGTTTTATAATAGATAATACCCTAGATTATTATAATTAATATTATATCAAAATTTACTATATAAAAATTATAAAAAATATATATATATAACTTCTATTAGAATAATTATAGAATATATTTTAAAAGCCTAAGTTCTAGTCGGTCATGGTTAGTTGTTTTATAATAAAATAATATTGAAACATGAATTTGAAGCTCTCCCACCGGATTATTATTATATTGTACCCATATAAGAAGCCTGTAAAAGAAATTTTCAAAAATCTTTTAAAATAACGGAAACAGCTATAGAACAATTACCGTAGTTTTGTTCTGGGAATTTAAGATATAATAGTGTTCAGCCAAATGCATAAAAGATCATAAATAATTTCGCTCCGGAAGAAAAGTGAAGTAAGTCCAAAAATCCAATTTATAACCAAAAATCGGATTAAATATTACAAAGAGTAAACTGGAAAAGGTGCATACCTTAAATATCTCAAATTTGTCACTAATGCGAATATTCTTTTTTAATTATGAAATTTAAACTGACACTTTTTAAGACTCATTGACGTTGTCAAATATCTTAGTTTTCATTACTAGTTACGAAAAGTAAAATTTTTCGCAACTGGAGATGAAAAGTATGATATTTGACAACGTCAATGAGTTTTGAAAGTGTCACTTAAAATGTCAAAATAAAAAAAATAAAAAGCATCAAATCATATTCAAAATTAGACAAAAATATTGTGCGAAACGAGTTGGGTAACACTATTTTTCATAACTCACAAATCTGCTCGTTCAAAAACAGTGCTTTTCCGACTGGTTGCACAAATAACTATTTTCGTCCCTACAGCAATTCTTTTGTCTTCGCCACACAAAAGCGTAACATTTTTACTAGACAAAATCTGACCGTATTTACATAAGGATTTTATAAGAAAAGTGACTCTTTTGTTGTTGGGACTGTTTTTGTGTAAAGTTGGATCAGTATAAGAATGATAATTGGTGCTCTTAAAAAAAAAACAAAAATAGCTAAAAGGGTTTGATTTGAACTGACGGCCGCCTTTGCTTTATATTGACTATTTTTACTGATACGTCGGAAAGCGGCACATTATAAAAAGCAAAGCGGCCTCCAGTTCAAATCAAACCTTTTTAGCTACTTTTTATATATTTTTTATTTTTAAAGAACCGAATTTTCATTCTTATACTGATCCAACTTCAAATTTCATTAACCTACTAATTAAAGTAACAAGCATTTAAGCCAAAAATATATAAATATGTGTTTTTTAGCTTAAAACAATATAAAAATAATAATATTTTTTAATAGGGTCAACTAACATAACTTGGTAAAAAAATTTAAATTTAATTACTTCTTACGTAGAAACACCTTAAAATTATAATTTTTTTGTTGGCCAATTTCTCAAAATTAAGTTTTTTGAGTTGTGCTACTTTTCACAAAATTCCTCATATCAAAAATATAGTAATAATTACAGAATAAATTAAAATTCTTCTATTATTTTAGCTAAGAACTATTCTTGAAAACGGAAGATAAAAAAATACTTCTATATTATTAAATGAAGATACCCATGTACCATCAATACCAGGAAATTTAAATAATACTTTGTTGCCTATGCTTAATGCTGGTGTGATTTTAGGAACTCCTAAAATTAACAAACTCAGCATCCTTTTTTTAAAAATAATTAATGTACAGTAACGGCCACTAAATCCTGGCAATTCTTTTTCCCTTTCGTAAAATAGGCTTATGCGACCTTCTACTGAATAAAAATACCTGTTGAAAAACCTAATAAAGAACAAGTGTCCGTTGTCAGTGTCTAAAAATATTTTTTAAAATGCCAAACTTAACTTTGGATTAAAAAGTAATAATTATTCATTATATTAAGCCAGGTTGGCCAGAGAGGGAGGTGGCGAAAGAGCATAACATCCCAAAGAGTACTATTCATTTTGTTAAAAAAAATGCAGGAGACACACTCCTTTAAGAAAAGAGCGGGAAGTGGTCGCCCCAAACTATCGAATCAAGAACCAGACAATAATTTAGTTAATGTTTTAATAAGCCAACCATTTAAATCTTTTGTTACGGCAAAAACGGAAAGCAACTTCCCAGCATCGGTTAGAATGGCACGGCGAAAAATAAGGCAAATATCCGAATTGCGCTGCCACCCGGCCGCCTTAAAACCGTTTTTAACAAATGCAAATAAAATACAACGCATTGGATTTGCTCTTCAATTTTAGTGGGAACCTCGATTTTTGGGGAATATATAATATATTCACCGATGTAAAAATGTTTTAGTGGTGCTACAATGGGATACTTAAGGTATACAGGCCTCAAGGAACACGATTTGATGAAAAATATACCCAAAAGGACAGAAGTAGTGAGCAATGCCTGCAAATATTTTTGTCATAAAAATGTATCTAACAAGCTAAATTTATATATAAAGCATTGGCGCCGAAAAGATACTGACGTCACGAGGGGCTAACTAGGCGTATTTACAATGCTTTACTGACAGAGGCCACTGCGGCTGAGTTCCAATATTACTATCTTGAATGACTGAGGAGTGATTAGAACAGCAAGCACGACTAATCCCACATATTGAAACTTTTCGATTTTCAATAAGTGAATAAGTGTCATTTCTTTTTCATTTGTTTATTTAATAGAAAGAATACTATTGTCTTCTGACAAAAACAGATGAACAAAAAATGTACCGATTTTAAACGATCATGCACAGACTTTAATCTGTTTTTTTGATTTTTGTTTCTGTGTTAATTGCAATGGATTTTAATAATTGACATTAAACCGATTTGTCCTAAATCGAAAAAAAGAAACGCGATGGACTTTATGTTTTTGCTCTGAATAAAGTAAATTAACGTGACAAAAAAATAAAATTGGAACTCAGCAGGACTTGCATCGTTACAAGCCGTTTTGGTCTGACGTCAAATTTAAAGGGTGGACGTGAACTTTAAATGATTATTACGCCAAATCTATTTTTTCTAAGAAAATATATTTAGGAGATGATCCTTTGACGTGTTCTAAATAAATTTTATGCAAGTGGCCCATTGTTGTGACGCACTGCATTTAAAAATTTAAATATAGTATTAATAAGTAACCCACTTTCATTTAACCCAGCCTAACTGACCATAGTATCATTTTTTTTAACAATGCATCCATCAATACGTTGATGAGTGGGTACCTACCACAATCTACAATTAAAATAAGTAACCAGGTACCCTCCGTATGTTCACCAAGGCCGCTATTGTTTACGTAATGCAGATAGTCGATTGTGTCAATCATGCAGTACATTTTTTTTACGAATACTGGTAGTTCATACGGAATACAATACCTGCAGGTCTAACCACCTGTTGATAACATGAACTGGCTAACTTGATGACTAAAGATTGATATTGGAACCGAAAAACCAAAAAAAAACTTTTTTATTTACGTTTCATTTTTTTTAAAGAGATTTAGCTTCAATCCGAAAAAAGTTATTTAAATATAATTAAGTGCATGTTTAGTATTTTTATTAATTTATTCGCGTTTTATATTTAATTCTTAATTTTGCTGTAAAGAGACATAAAATAATGAGTGATAGTAATGATGATTCAATTCTTGTGGGTTGTGCTTCTAATTAAGATTAATGCAGGTAGTTGCAAGGATACTAATTATTTTAATTATTTAAAGGTTAATTAGTTGAAACTGTAATTAGTGATCTAATTATTATTTTAAAAAAAGTTATCCTTTTGTACTTATAACAATGTATACAAAAATATAATATAATATGTGCATACTGCATACAACATGAAACAAATTAAAATTACTGGGTGGCTTTTAAAAAATGTCTTTTTTTTAAAATTTTATACCTTCATATGTCATAAAGATATTATCACGAAATCTTTACGTTTATTAAAAGTGGTTCAAAACAATTATCATACCAATTTTAACTTATTGGTTCGAAAAACATGAAGACGCTAGTAACTTTTTAAAACTACAATTTAAATAAATTTTTTATCTTTTAATAACTACACTTGGAGTATAAATCAACCTTCATATTCAGCTTGGTTCTCAAAAAATTTAAAGGGGGTAAAAAATCTATGCAAAAACTACGGTTTTTGCTTTTATTGTTTATTCCGAATTTGCAATGATCTGATTCCTTTTGCCATTTCTTACTAATCATCTCTTAAAGGAAATTTAATACGTAACTTTTCTTTTACTTTAATTCTTTAATATATAAATTATATAATTAAAAAAAATTAATTTAAAAAATATTTTTTTTAAAATTTTAAGGAATATTATTTGTTATATATATTTTTAAATTTTTTATATAATTTAAAACTTTCTTTAATTTTATAATATATATTTAGTTAGCTGGGTCTTGCTTTTGTCATTCTCCAAGGAAAATGGACAGATTTTAATACTGTAACAAAAATGAATTATTATAGGATTTTGGTCTAGCTAGCAATTTTAATTTTAATTTTTAATTATGCTGGTAAAAAACTATTCAATGATTAACTTTTGAAACTTTATTTGGCCTGTTTAAAAAAGTTATAGGACTACTATTCCTAATACAAATAAATGACTGCGTTTGCATTAAATTTTTGCATATTATGCGTCAAATTTATTTTTAAATTTCAAGGTAAATCTTTAAACAAATCTAATAAGGAATTTACAAATGTGATGCTTAATTTATCACAACATGTGAAATCTTTTTTTTTATATCTCTATATATAAAATACATAATACGGTTGTTTAAAAGTAAATAAATAAAACGTAATTTCGATGGAATTAAAAAAAACTCTACATGCAGCTTAAAATTTGCAAACTAAAATGTTTGATATTATAAAATAAATAATGTATTTTCAAATTTGGTAATTTAATCGTTACTGTAGTAAGTGTTAATGCGCTTAATTAAAATATCAGTGAAAAAATGACCGCGATAATACAACATCTCTTAACAAGGTCATCATCTGTCAATTATTACAACTGTTAAAATTAAAATGTCAAAAATTACATCTGCCAAACTACGTCTGTCAAAAGTGGTATCTGCTAAGACACTGTCTGTTAAAAACGACATCTGTCCAAAGACACCTGTTAAAAATGGCATCTGTTAAAATCGATACCTATCAAAAATTAAAATGTCAAAAATTACATCTGCCAAACTACGTCTGTCAAAAGTGGTATCTGCTAAGACACTGTTCATGTTAAAAAACGACATCTGTCCAAAGACACCTGTTAAAAATGGCATCTGTTAAAAACGATACCTATCAAAAAGGAAATATCAGAAAATGTCATTTGTCAAAAAGACAATTAATAAGCGTTCTTTAAATACGGCTTTTTGTATTTTCTCCTTAAAAAATTAAGGTAACCTACGTCAATAACTTATACACTCTCTGGCTCAATATACCGTCATTTTTTCAATTAAGGTTGATAATTTATAACTTTTTTATTTGGATTCCGATTTTTAAGATTTTTTCATTACTTTAAAGGTACATGTATTACCATTATTTTTTATTGTTCTGGCAATACTTTTTGCTTAGAGGGTGTTATTCATGGTTAAATGAAAACGTATTTTATGCTAATAAAACACTGTATGGAGACATTGGCAGCTGATCTCTTTTCTTATAACAGCTGTACAATTAAAAATTAACAAAACCACTAATTTTAGGGTTCGTTTTATAAAAAAAAATTAAACGTACTAAAGTTATTTAAAAATACAAAAGCAATTTGTCACCGGATATAACACGCAGCAATAACAGGTCGCAATTCTTTTGACATCGAATAAATAAGATTTCTTAGCCTAGTATTCGTCTGCCTTAACTCTCCCTAATTTCCCGTATAACAGCGAACAGCTTGCTATTCCATTCTTTTCAATCCAACCTAATCCAGATACTCATTTACCACTTGCAGGGCAACGTTGGGCCTAGCGTTATCGTGCATCAGTATAAATTGGTTCCCAATGAAACGCGCAAACGAAACCACCTTATCGTGGAGAACCTCTTCAATGTAACGATGGGCATTTAGAGCTCCATATTTAACGCCATCTCCGTTTAATTTTTACCGATATGTCAGTCATATTTAGTGTTTATTTTAAACTGTGCAGTTTTTTAAGAAAAGATATAATTAGGTAATTTAAATAACAAAATCTTAGGAATACCGCCAAGATTCCTCAACTTTTTCCTAGGGTGTTTTAAATTTAGGATAAATACATCGTTTTCATTCACTCACTTGTAAATAATACCACCTAAGCAAAAAGTGGGTAATATCAGAATAAAAAAAGGCAATGTCAAAATATTACATGCTTACAAAATGATAAAAAAATCGAAATACAAATAAAAATGTTATAAATTATCAAACTTAATCAAAAATTTTAGATGGTGGAATTTTGTGCGGGGGAGTGCAAAATCTTATATAAACCTTATGTTAGCCTTTTTTTGTATCAAATTCGATTCAATTCTGTTGCCCAATTATGTTTATTTAGTTTTTTTTATACATTTAAACTCTTAAAAGTTGCCAACATAAGGTCATAACAAATATATCATCATCAATTACTATGACAATGCGTTGATAATGTGGTAGTGATCTTATGAAAATCTTTAAAACAATAACATTATGTCAATGGATTAACCAAAGATGATTTTTTGCTAATATTAAACAATACATAGGATGTGAATGTTAACTTTTTAGGAGCCACAGTACTAAACTGCCCACAGTCAGACATCCATTTCGAAAAAGTTATTGGTTTACGACCACCATCGGACAGTGGCCAGCAACTTTTATATAAACTTTCACATAATGAATCAGCTAGACCAATAACATTAGAATGTCTTTCTACCTGCCAATCAAATGACAACTGTCGAAGTTTCGTACTGCATTACGACACTTTTGAGTGTTATTGGTTTCAGTATGACGTAACTGAGATTGGTCAAGAAACTAAAAGTGTAATTGACAATGAAGCAGCGTTGGTTTGTCAAAGTTTGCTTAAGAGAAGGTACGTAGAAATATAGAAAATATAGCTTTAATCATACCTAACTAATAATAAACATTTTTTTTTGTTAAAAACATGCATTTATAAGACCATAGCTGGAATATAGTACTATAACGAAAAAAAAATCTTAACAACACCGGTTAAAAAACAAATTTAATCAAAAAAAAAAATAAAATGGAAGTCCTCAATTAAAGTCCTGAAGTTGTAATTTGTGCCTACAATATTTTTTATATAGTGAATAAAATAAAATATTTATAGAAATTTTTAAAACTCATAAAAAATTGTGATTATATCTTATAAATAATAAACATGTCTAAAAATCCTAATAATATTCAATTTTAGTTAGGTGCATTAACTGTCTTAATGGTGTATGTAATGCATGGATGTTTAATTTTAATCAGTATATATGCATTTGTAATTTTGTATTTTTATTTAAAATATAACTATTTTTGGATAATATTATAAACAATATTATAATAGTGTTTATTTGTCACATAAAAGTTATTTTAACTATATCATAATTAACATAAAAATAATATATATTGAATATGAACTTTTATACCATTTTTATTGACTAAATTTATTATTAAAATCAACTAAACTTAAAGCGTTATAGGGAAATTTTTTTTAAAAAATAATTTAACAAATTTTTTTGAATAGGTTTCAACAGATTTAAGTAAACAGCTCCGTTTTTGATATATTTTTTTTGTTTTTCAGTATTATTTAAAATCAAATACCTTTTGAAGGGGGCAAGAAAGTATTTAAATTGTTTAAACAATATCCATGATATTTAACTGGATTTTTTAATCGGTGTAACTTTTAAATATTAATTTTTGTTATTTTTTACACATTTTTGTAGATAATTAATTTCTACAAAAAATAGTTTTATATTAATTTATCGTATTTTACCTAGTTTCCAAGATATGTATCTTAATTTCTAGGGCAAATTCTCAACTTCGGACTGTAATAATTATTGCTTATAAGATTTTTTTATATAATGGGGACATAAAATGAATGTACATAACAATATTAAAAATTTATATATGTCGTTAAGATTTAAACAACCAACTCTGAGAAATATATTATTCTATGCTAGATATTTAAGGAAATATGATAAAATTTAAATAAATTAAATTTCATAAAGAGTTATTAATGGGAAATTTTATTTTTTTATAAATTTCTATCTACATACAAAAAAAATAGAAATAATTTTAATTATATTTACTATCCTTTCATCCTAAGGGGGGTTATACAGACTATCAAAAACCAAGCCAGTAAGCAATAAAGGCCACTTTTGGTGCAGCCACATGCTGAACCGCATTCTGTTTTGCAGGAGCAAGATATGATTTTTCAGAGGTTTGCAGATGCTGCTGGATCGTTATTTTTACAGGTTTTAAATAACTGTCTTTTTGCTAACTGCATTCTTCAGGAGGAATTAGAGATTTAATTTTCCATTGATGGACTTATAAGTAGACTTTTAGCACCAGATCATAAAAAAATGTTTTTTATAACCACTTAAAAATAATGCCTTACAACGTGTTTATTTATTTATTTTTTAATTTATTTTATTAAAGAATGGGGTTGGCAGAAAAACGATTATTCAAAATCAGTAAAAATGACGCAAGCAACGGCACCTGAAAACGTCTTAAAGATCATATTTTGCTCCTGCAAAACAGGACACGATTCAGCATGTGGCTGCAGAAAAGGTGTCCTGCGATAAACACCCACCACTTGAAGAAGATGATATATCAAATACGTAAATACATAAAATATTTTAAAAAATCTGATTCTTCATGAAATTTTACTTACTTAAATTTTAATATTTTTTTAAATATTTAGTATAAAATATGTTTCTTAAAATTCTTTTAATCCTAAATAAATACACCCATTTCTAATTTTGTTATGTATATTCATTATATGTCACTATTACATAAAAAATATCTTATACGCAAATATTACAGTCCGGAAGTTGAAGTAAAATTTCTGCTGACAGGAATTGAAGTTCACAATATCTTGGAAACTATAAAAAATACGAGAAATTATTATGAAAGTATTTTTGTAGGATATTTAATTATCTACAAAAAAGATTCCGTATAAAAAATGACGAAAATAAATATTTAAAAAGTTACAGCGACTTAAAAAAATCCATTTACATATCATAAATATTGTTTAAACAATATAAATAATTGTTTGCCTCCTTTGAAACAATTCTGATTTTAAATAATATTTTAAAACAAAATTATATAAAAAAAATCAAAATCGGAGCTGTTTTTGACGACTTTCAACTGAATTGGTATTACAATCCCAGCCTTAACTCAGCCCATCACCATACTTGGGTGCCTAAATTTCTGGGGTAAGGGCCTTCTTATAAATTGTCTGGGAGAAGCGTAAGCATACTATAGTAACTTAGTAGATCCATGTGTTAAACATACATCTAATGTTACTTAGTAGTCCAGTAACTGAAGACCTGAAAGTACCCAAAGCTGTAAATAAAACTGTACAGTTTTCATTTGTGGCGCAATTCTTAGGTCTTTGCAGATGCTTTCGAGCGAGAAAAAGTTTATCACGATTCCGACGTGGGAACCCGCTGAAAATGGCCCCCCAAAGTCCCAAAAATGAATATCCCGCGAATATCTCACAAAATATGCGAATTAGAGTATTTTTGTTCAGACAAAAAATGAAGATCACCTTGAAATACACAAAAATGGTCCTTACCATTTTTTTCGCAACACCAATATTTTTCGCAAAAACGACCGTCGAAAAATCCATAACATTTTACACTGGATAGATGTGGCTAAACGGCAAAAAATGCAGATGGGAAAACATTTTTTTATCAAAACGCAAGAAAAATGGTAAAGAAAATTTTCTGGGATCATTGAACACTTCCTAAGGTTTCATTATAAAAAAGAAATGTTAATAACACACCACTTTTCAAAAAATATCAATAAACTAATGGGATACTCTCAAAATACTGGAAAAAAAAACTTTGACCGCTTTTTTTAATATTCTATAAAAATCAGAATGGACCCAAACTCATATGCAAAGATAGGTACAGGTTTTCCCATTCCGATGAACTTTGAATGATCAAAAAATCTACATTATTGCCCCAGTAATGGAACAATTCATCCGCCCGCTTATAAGTGAATCCATGAAGATAGCGGCATTCTAGCGGTAGAGCGGTAGTTGAAGTGAGGGGACTTTTGGGTCCCGTTATCTCAAAAACTATCAATTTTTCGAAAAAAATTATAAAGACCATTTTTGTAGATTATAGAGCGATCTTAATTTTTTGTTTAAACAAAAATTCTTCAATTCGCATATTTTGGCAGATATTAGCGGGAACCCATTTTTCGGGCCTTAAAGGGCCATTTTCAGTAATTTTCCACCTGTTAATGTTGATAAACCTTTTTCGCTCGAAAGCATCCCCGAAGACCTAAGAATAGCGCCACAAAGAAAAACTTTACAGATTTATTTACAGCTTTGTCCCTTCATTTACTGGGCTATGGCTGCGAAAAGTTTTTACTGGGATTCTTTGGTAAAATTTACCGTATTTAAAATTCCGTAATTAAGCAAATATTAAAACATCTTAAATAAATATGAGTAAATGCGGCATGGGCTTCAAATAGTTTCAGTTCGTATCTGTCTTTAAAATTAAAAAAGGTTTTTTAAGAGTTAAAAAATAATAATAATAATACCGGCTAATTATTATGCTCGATAGTATAAAAATAATATAATACATTTCTTATGAATAAAATTATTTTTATTATCTTTCATTTTTTGTTCTGTTGTTAATTGAATGGTAATCCATTATTTCATTAAAGAAAAGTAGCTCGCAATACAATTGATTTAAATACCTTTTTTGATCTTAACCTAAAGAGAAGTAAAGTAACCCTGACCGTTAAAGGATCCGCTTTACATATTTTTAAACAGGATATTCATATTTCTCGTATTATTCAATCAAAATAAATTATTATTTAAAAACTTTAAATGCATTCTTATATTGCACATTAAATATTACATTTATTATAATTCTATTTAAAATAAGATCTTGACAAACATCCGGGGGCAGATTACTACTTTTTGACGTGTGTACATTATTAAATTGCAATTTTTAAAATTAAATAACCAATTTGAATTTGAATTCCTTTCATGATTTTTTAATTAAAAATCTGATTTGGCCATAAATAATTGGAGATTTGTTAAATATTTTCTAAACAATTCTGTCCATTTGTTTTTCACATAAATAATGTTTTTTTTAAGAAGTAATATACGAACAACCCAAAAAAATTGGTTAATATCTTGTGGTAAACCCCATGGCGGCCAGGTGCAAACAGGTACTTTCTTTTGTATGTATGTCCTTGCCAAGAGTTCTATCTTTATGCTCTTTAAAATAGGACCGCTTTGGTCCTGTTCCCAGGGTACAGAAACTAAGTGTGCTCAGAAATACTGAACCCCATGAACTGGCAGATTGCTTGAAGCAATACAAAGAAACTTCTCCAAAAAACTTAAAATATCGAAATACTTGGGTTTACGTTTAGGTGGCAAGTCTAGGGCAATTTTCAAAAAAAGAATTAATTTAAAAAATTACAAAAATTAAATAAGATTTAAATTTAAAATGGTTTTAATTTTGTTAAATGACACATTCGATGTTTAATACATGAATCAAAGCAACTCTAGGCCAAATAAAACATATCTACAATTCAGGTAGTTCTTCCTTAATTTTATACCTTTGTCAAGTATTGCGATGATTTAAATATTAAATAAAAGCCAATTTAATGTTTGTTATCTAAGAGACAGAGTGGCGCGATATAATGTAATGTAATTAATTACCCTGACAAGATCAGATAATTTTAACTTTTAATAATTAAAGCCTAGTTTAAAATTCTTTAAACTTTATTTTTGTTATATTTAGAAAAAGCACTAGAAAGTTGCGAAAGGTTTATATCTTAATAACTAAGTAGGTAACGAACAAAAAAAACTCACTTAAATAAGAAATTTTGTTAGACTTAAAGTATTAATAAAATAGAAGATTTACTAATTATTCTTTAGATGCTCTAAAATGAGTGTGAAATAAAAGGATTTAAGCGAAAATGTACTTTAATTACAAATACATAATATAGTTCTTCTCACTCTACCTTAGTAGTTGGTACCAACAATTCGGGAATGTGCAAATTTGTGATTATAATATGAACCAAAATCAGTAATAATACCCAACGCTTTTTTTTTGATAAATTTACTAGTTATGTGTTTTGAGATTAAGATTTGAAGGATCCAGTGAAACATGTTTTGATCTGATGTAATAAAGAACAGCTAATTGAATAACATCAGAAATTGCAGGCAGTAGGTTTAAAAACGCATTTTTAGCTAATTATTGTTTTTATTCATTTTGTCATTATTCCTTTTTTTTATGTGTTTAATCAAAAGGTAGTCCATAAGGCTTATATACGTTCCAAGATTAATAGGACCGATACACCACCAGCAACTTTAATTAACACATACGTAGGTCGCACCGAAAATTTCTGCAAACTAAAAGAAAGACACGTTGTTTATGAGGAAATATTGCTTTATTCTTGTTAAAAATATTTCCTATTAACTCAACACATTTATTCATTCAATAAAACCAATCAGTAAAACATGAATGGCATTGTTCCTGGGTCACTTCCAAAGCAAGGTTTTCAAACGCAGAAACAGGTTCATTTGGATTTGAAAGACGCTCAACACGCATTTTATCTTTAAGTTTTGGAAACAAACATGGTAATTGGTCGGGGCTATAAGGTAAATGTTTCAATAATTCCACCTTCGAATGCTCTAAAAATCGATTTGTTTGCAGCGCCGTATGGGACCAAGCATTGTCGTGGTGCATAACTATGTTGCTTCTTGGACACTCTAATTAAACTTTTTCTAGCCCTTAAGGCCTAACAAACTGAAATGTACCAAAGAACATTAACTGTCCGTTGATCTTCCACTGAAACCGTTGTGATTGACGCAATCAACTTTTTCCTAACACCGCGGGACTGTCTAACTGGTATCTTACACGATTGTCTTCTTCTATCATTTGTCAAACAGTAGCTATATTCTCTTAAGTGACAGCAGAACTTGGCCGCCCCACACGCAATTCGTTACTCAAAGAAACTCGTTCAAACTTAAATTCGTTGAACCAGTTGTATACACTTCTCGAACTCGGGGCTTCATCACCAAAAACAGGCTTTGGTCACAGACCATTTTATAAATCACAATAAATCATAGCGTCATTGCGATTGCTTATGTCAAGATTTATAAGAATGTAGATTTGTTGACATAAAGAAGGAACATTATTTTGTAACATAGATAACATGTAAAAAATAAATCCTTTTGATTGGACTAATAAATAATTAAGAAAAGATACTAAATTTTTATGGTATGTCCTTCGATTCTACAACCTCGCAAACATGACCACTATGAATCTTCGGTAAGGCAGAAAAAAATTCGTTTAATTACGGTTTTTAAAACCTAACTCATTTTAAACAATGTTTACTGATTGTATTTTCATTATTTATTATATTTTGATTATAGCGTCTTTCTTTAATAATAAATTATAAAAGAATTGATCATTTAAGATAAATTTTGTTATTTTTTTAAGAGGTGGGATGTAGAAAATCATGGATTTTTGAGAGACTGCCAGGCGCTGTACTTATAGGCAACGACACAAAAATACTGCCAAAAAATATAACCCGAACTGAATGCAGCAATAACTGCTTAGAAGAAAAAAGTTTTCAATGTAGATCAATTAAATTTAAAATTAATTTTGATTATGATTTGAGAGAAAATAATAAGACTACAGGATTGTGCATTTTAAGCGACACGGACCGACATCTAATGCCAAATTCTTACAGAGTATCTACTTACGATGACGAATACTTTGAGAATCAATGTGCTGATATGAAACAGAATACGTCGCAAAAAGGTTTGTAAAATTATTATTTAATATTTACCATTTTATCTTGCGATAAATAAAATTAATAATAAAAACATATAAGAAATCTTTAAAAGTACATTTAGAGGTTACTGAAAAAATCGGATATAGTAAACAATTATACAGAGTTGTATCACATATTAATCGCGTATTGAAAAGTAAGAAATACGAATGAAAAGATGGAGATTTTTATTGTAAAACTAAAATAATTCTTAGTAAACACTTATTTTTACATGAAATATGCATCTCATACTTTTTATGAAAAGTATGGTATATTGCAGTGGCGGATTGTGGCTTGTCTAACAGGAAGGGTTTAACAAGGGCTTTGCTATGATTTTTTTTTCTAAAAAATGAGTGGGACTCACACTAAATATATACCAGACGCTATTGGTCCCAAGGAAAACATTTTGATAAAGAGAATTTTCAATTTGGAATTTGCAAAATAATGTTGTTTTTACCCCCCTCTATCAAATTTTCAAAAGCTAGTCCTCAATTTGTATTTTTTCGCAAATTTGTTCTGATTTTATCGCCAAGTCCCAAGTTCTGCAAAATTATCTATGTTTTTTTTTAAACCATAGTTTTTCATGCAAGTATTTCAGATGCTTCTCATTTCAAGAAAAATGTAGATATTTTTGAGTTATTTGTGATTTAACAATCAAATCTAATCAAATTCAGGAAAAAATAAATAAAAATGGAGGATTCGTAATTGAAACCTGAATTTTTTGGGGGTAAGGGGTTAAAAAAAAACAACTTTTTTTCCCAGATTCCAAAATTTTTTTTTTAACCAAAATTTTTCCCTTGAGGCCATAAGCATCTTGTATATATTCGGTGGGGGTCCCATGCGTCACACAGATTATTATTTTTTAATATATCTACGCCCTTGGGGCTCAGCAAAAAATGGCATACATCATATACACCATTTAGATCAGTAATTTTTTTTGGTTACAAGAAACTTTTTAATCACTTTTTTATTAAAGTTTAAATTGTCACTTAAAATAACTTTTTGAATAGGGACTATCGTAAGAGCATTTAACCTTTCTTCGCTCATATTTTCCAAAAAATCTTTCATTATATTTACAGTTTAAAAACACCTTTCAAATACTAATGTAGTCATTGGATGGTAGCCAATATATTTAAAACCTTGACAATTTTCTTAAACGCATAAATTAAATACAGTCTCACCAAATAAAAAAAGTTGAAGGTCCGAAAGACTTGACCATCGCAACTTTATGATTTACGGGTCACTGAATCCGAATCCGGGGACAGTTTGACCTCACTAGGTCAAATTTAGGAACATTTCAAGATCAAATCTCCAAAATTAATCGCAACCAAATTTTAAGAGTGTATACTTATATTTTTAAGGTCGCTAAATATGAATCCGTGTTCAGTTTGACCCCACCGGGTCATGGTCAAGAGATATTTTAAGGTCAAATTTAAAAATTATAATTTTAAAGATTTGACCACGGATTCGTATTCAGCGACCTCAAAAACCTAAGTGTACACTTGACCCTGACCTAATGGAATTAAACTGACCCCGGATTCGGATTTAGCGACCTCAAAAACATGAAAATACCATGATCAAGTCTTTCGGACTTCAATTTTTTGTTATTGGACTGGGTTATTTTCCAGAGTTGACCTTGAAATTCCTTTGACGCTGAACTGATAGAGTTAAACGGACACCAGATTCTGATTCAGCGACCCAAAAAACATAAAGTTGCCATGGTCAAGTCTTTCGGAAGTTATTTTGTGGGGCTGTTATTGTATCTTCACTGCCGGCACCGTCGTGTTGTTATAACAACTGAAGTATATTGCAGATTTCAGGGTTAACCGTCCATGGGCGGATTTTCGAGAGCCTTGCCGCATTTTAGATGTCGACTGCACTCTTAATCGCGGAGTGAAATGATTCAACAGTACAGTACAAGGGCTGTCCGATAAGAACGTAGATATTTCGTGCAATGTAACTTGTTTTAAATGATTGATTTTACGCCTATGTTTTTTTTAATAAATATAATGTAATATGTGAATAATGGAAAATATATTGTACATTTTATTATTATTATTTTCTGGAAGCGCAGCGCCCCAAAGACCTCCCTCACAAGACGCCTCTAGTGTATTGTTAATAATAAATTGGTCTGTTTGTTGTTCAGAAATAGTGTACACTATTTTAAACTTTTTTAAGAACCAGGTATTTTCAAAAAGTGTAAAATAGTGTAAACTTTTTCTGAATAACAAAAAGATAATATGCATCACTCATGTTTAAGTGTGGTTAAAAAATTTGATCAATATTCGCAGAAGAAGAACTTCAAAACGAAGGGTACTGTGCCTATGAAGAATACGAAAATGTAACATTAGGGCACAGTGACCTAATGTACCAAGAAAAAGGAAAAGATGAATGCCAAAAGCTTTGTGAAAGATCGACAAGCTTTAATTGTAGAGGATTCAGTGTTGGCAATGGTAATTCAAATTTATGCTTACTACATAGTGAAGACAGTAAGCTCCATGGACCAAAATTACTTAGGCCCAGTCCAAGATGGACTTATTATGAAAAAGCTAGATGTCTTGACAGTAAGTTACAACTTCTTTTTGAGTTATTTAGCTCCTTATTTACTTTTTACAGCATTTTTTTCTTAAAAATGAATACTCTTTTAAGTCCATACCAGGGAAGTAACTAATATGAAACACTATCAACAACTTCCATGAAAATAAAAAGTAAGTAAATAAGCTAACAAATAAATATATGCAGTAACCAAAATTACTCCTTTGATTGATAAACCTTCCAGCTACGTGTGACATGTGACATTTTTTGTATAAGTTTTGGGATTCGGTTTCACAAAAGATCCATAGGCTAACAAGTTCGTAACTAAGAATCTAAAATGTCTTTGGTTAGGTTGTTGCCGCTCCGGAAATTGTTCTTCGTATGCAAGTGCTGCAGCTTCTGTATTTCTGTTAGATTTAAAATAAATTTCTAGCATATCCACCTTTTCATCATTGGAATAATTAAGAGCCATTATTGTAAATACTTAAAATAATCAAAACTTGAATTTTTGTTGAAGGCGTTTCTAAACAAAAAATAAGATGCATGCTGATTTTGATATTTACATTATTTAAATTATAAGATGCGTATCATTTGTTTTTTACGAAACGGAGCGGCCATTACGCAGTCTAGTCTAAGCCTACTATCAAATAAACAAAAATTATTGTTTTTAGAGTTTAAGCAATCTGAAAACCTAGACTTGTGATACATGAATGAAAAGCTTTTGAAGAGCTCTTTTCAAAAATGTAAAAATCCAATATGGCGTCCGTATGAAAATCCAAAGTTTGGGTAATTATCTCAAAAACAAATAAAGTTAGAAAAATATTTTTACTTGAATTAAATTCCTGTTAAAAAAGTGTTTTAATAATGTAGTAATCACAAAACCGTAAAATTGGTAGTTTGCAAGCTACAGGCAAAAGTTAAAAATGCACCATTTTGTTTTTTTTTAAATAACCTCTAAGTTTAAAACTTTCCTAATTTAACCAACACTGTAGCTCTAATGGTTCCCGAGTTACCAATACATGTAGGCCCAATTTGGGACACACTGTACATGTATATGCCTTATTGTTATTTTATTAAATTGTAAATAACTGTTTGTAATAAATATTTCTTAAAACAACCGGAAAAAAAATTGAAGGGAATCGTATAAAGGCTAAACAACCTAATATATATCAGGAGTGATATAATATTAGGAGCGTTTTCCTCTTTTGCAATTCTAAATTTTCTTAAATCTCAATTTCTTTACTGCAATCTGTTTTTTTTTAATATACATGAAAAAATAGAAAATTAAAGACATTTTGGTAAATGTCTTCTATGGAAGCAATTACTTTTTTGTGATATAATTTAAATAAACCAAAAATATACTTTAGAAATAGCATAAAAGAAAACAAATGATGTTTTTTAAATAAAACTGGTATTCTTTCCAAAAATCATCCAATACTAATTGAACGAAATCATTGCTAAACTACCAAAATCCCACCCTGTACGTTTTTGACGAAGCTTTTGTTTTAGTTGGTTGGTTATTAGTGTCGCCGCGGGACGAGACAACCACCTTCTCGTCTCGTGTACTCATGAGGAAATGACTTTCTCGTTTCGACAGAAATGCTCTTCTACGTCTCGTTCCGCCTTGTCTCGCTACCTATTTTTTAAATTTATAGAATTTTTTTTTCGTGAAAAAACTAGTAAGACTCAAATGGTCAGTTATTTATCAGAGTCTATTAAATGAGCATTTTTCCGCTATCAACAAATGTAAAACTAGACTATTAAAAAAATAATAGTATTGACGTATTAACTATTACTAAAAAACTTAAATCAAGTTGAGGTTATAGTCCAATAAATGAAGGGACAAAGCTGTAAATATATCTGTACAGTTTTCCCGTGTGGCGCAATTCTTAGGTCTTCGGGAATGCTTTCGAGCTAAAAAAAAGTTTATTAACATTAACAGGTGGGAAAGGGCCGAAAATGGCCCCTCAAGGCCCCAAAAAATGGGTTTTCCGCTAATATCTGCCAAAATATGCAAATTGAAGAATTTTTGTTTAGACAAAAAATGAAGATTGCCTTGTAATCTACAAAAATGGTTCTTATAATTTTTTTTCAAAAAATCGATAGTTTTCGAGATAACGGGACCCAAAAGTTGCCCTTATTTTAGCTGCCGCTCCACCTCTAGAATGCCGCTATCCTTATGGATTCACTAATAAGCGGGCGGACAAATTGTTACATTACTCGGGCAATAATGTACATTTTTTAATCATTCAAAGTTCATCGAAATGGAAAAACCCGTACCTATCATTGCATATGAGTTTGGGTCCATTTTGATTTTTCTAGAATATGGAAAAAGCGGTCAAAGTTTTTTTTCTCAATATTTTGAGGGTATCTCATTAATTTATCGATTTTTTTTTAAATGGTTCGTTATTAACATGTTTTTTTATAGTGAGACCTTAGCAAGTATTCAATGATCCCAGAAAATTTCCTTCAGAATCTTTCTTGCGTTTTGATAAAAAATTGTTTTGCCCATCGGCATTTTTTAGTAAGAAACTACTACTACCATTAAGGACCATTTTTGTAGATTTCGAGGTGATGTTTTTCTTTGTATAAACAAAAAATTTTATTTCGCATATTTTGGCAGATATTCACAGGAAACTCAAATTTGGGACTTTTTGGGGCCATTTTCAGCGGGTTCCGACGTCGGAATCGTGATAAGCTTTTTCTTGCTCAAAAGCATCCGCGAAGACCTAAGAATTGTGCCACAAATGAAAACTGTACAGATTTATTTACAGCTTTGGGTACTTTCAGGTCTTCAGTTACTGGGCTATTACAGTTTTTAATAAAAAAGATTATTTGGACGTTTTGTTAATAAAATATTTTGTGATTTTCATTTGGAGGCGGGTAAGTTTACGAATAGTTACGCGACATTTCCTCATCCTATACTAGTAGTGAAATATAATAAAAGAACAAGAAGAAACTATGCATTTAACAGTTTTTGTTTGTAATCTCATGTTTTTTTAATGTGTTCAAAGGATCCAATATTAAAGCATACAAATAATATTTACCTTTTTTTGAATTAATTTATCTTTAAATCTTATTGTTACTAATATTTTAATTATATTTTAAAATTTTATTTTTATATTACGTCATAATTTTTTGACATTGTGTATCGAAACCCTGATGGAGAGAACGATAGACCTCGAGAGAAAAGAGAGATTCTCGTCAAGAGAAATGCGTTCTCTCGTCTCATCTCGGCTCTTTGAATTAAAGAAAAATCAGTCTTTCGCCTTAACAAGACAAGGAAAGATATGGGTTTCTCGTTTACAATACTTATGCAGTTCTTAATAAGAATCCTACCAAAAATAATAATTGTTTATCAGCCCCATTCATTTGCAACATATTTAATAAAATATATTGTTAATAACAAGTTTTTAAAACCAAAAATAAAATACAAACTAGAATTTTTTAACCTTATTATAATTTTCAGTTAATGTTTCATGCAGTGAAAGTTTCATGACCATACGTTATCACCCCGAAATGGATTTTCACGGAAAATTATACATGCAAGGCTATTCGGAAAATCCCGAATGTTTTGTATTGGGTCAAGGAAAATACACTTTGATAACATTAAAATGCCATTACTAACAAGCCAGTGTGGTATTAGTAAAGCTGATAGTTCAACTAATAGGTAAGTAAGGTCAGTAAATTGGTATTGTAATAATATATAGTGTCCCAACTTTAATTATTAAGTCACTAAAAAAAATTTAACCAAATATATTCAATTTTTATATATATTTTTTTTGAATTCCGTAATAATATTGGACATATTATCCTCTAAATATCATCACATAATATACAGGAAAACTTGTGTTAACGGGCACCCTTTTATATCGGCCACTTTCAAGCTAACAAAAATCTACTTTATAATAAAATCCATATATAAATACCCTTATACAGGGTGTCCCGTAATTAATTGGACATAGGTTAATGTAGGATACCTGACATGAAAATAAAGCGTTTGAGCTCAATATCGCTTAACTAAATGTTATTGGTTTTCGTTCTACAGGGTGTTAAAACTAATTTTTTACCAAACATTTATTGAAATATCTCGTTATCCACTGGACAGATTAAAGTGAAATTTGGTGTACTCTTATTATTTGGGATGAGGAACACGAATATGATATCTGTTTTGCCATTACCACTAGATGGCGCCACATACAACAATATTGAGTGATTAAAATTGTCATAACTTTTTTGACCTGAATGTATGCACATTTGCAAGTGAAAATAATAAAACAGAATTTAATTTTAGTCAAAAAACGTATACTTCTTTGATCTTCAAAAAGTAGACCGTTTTCGAAATAAACGCCTTTTTTATTAGGTTCCGCATGAACACTTAATCTAAAATTTAATTAACAACGATAAAGTTAGAAAAGGCTATTGATTATAATAAATGTTTAAAATGTTCACCATCCACTAAAACACATTGTCTAATTCTTTTATTTAAATTTTGCCTGACTTCAAATAATGATTCTTCATGGGTCCTGATGGTATTGACTCCTTCCACAATCTTTTGCCACAACTCCTGACGGTTATTTATTTTATTTTTATACACAAGTGATTTCAAGTAGCCCCAGAAATAAAAATCTAAGGGGTTAAGATCGGGACTACGCGCAGGCCACAGATATTCACTACCTCTACCAATCCATTAATGAGAATAAACATCGTTCAAGTAATTTCTGGCAGTGAATAATGTGCCGGTGCACCATATACCAACTGTCAAGTCTTAAATTTAGAAGCACATCTTCTAGAAGAATGGGTAGATCATTCCTCAAGAAATTTAGATAACGTTCTCCATCAAGCTTAGCTGGCAATTCAAACGGTCCCACAATACAATCCCCAAAGATACCACACCAAATATTTATTGAAAACTCATGTGGAAAATGGTTCTTGGAAAGCATGAGAATTTTCCATCGAATAGATATGATTATTACGCCAATTAAAAACACCTCTCCTTGTGAACGTGGCTTCATCCGTAAATAAAATGTTATTACAAAAAAATGGATCATTCAATTGGCGCTCTCTGAAAAATTGACCGAACTGGAGTCTTGCAGGAAAGTCTTGAGGAAGAAGATTCTAAACTGGAGTGAAGTGATATAGATACAGTTTTTCTTCGCGTATAATTCTGGAAGGTTTGCTTACACCAGTGGCTGCCTTAATACGTCTTGAGCTGGTTTCAGGATTTTTGGTAACACGAACCAAAATTTCATCTTCCATATCCGCCCCAATTACCCTTGGTCTTCCTGCATTTACGTTTTTTGAACGAAATGAGCCCGTTTCGCCTAATCTATCGTACAATGCTTTAAATGTTTGATGATTTGGCTGCCTTCTATCCGGATACAGATCTAAATAACGCTGCGCTGCTCTTCGACTACAAACATTTTCTTGGGCATACACACATACCATATCCCGCCTCTGAGCATTAGAAAAATTATTGTGACGCGACATTTTTAAACAAAAATAACACAATAAGAACACGAACTATAGCCAAATTAAAGACTTACTTATTAATACTTCACCTTGACAGGTCGTAGTTAGATGTTTTTATCCTAGGCAAAGCCTACTTTGCAAAACTCCGATAATAATTTGTTCATGCGCAACTTAATAAAAAAATGCGTTTATTTCGAAAACGGTCTACTTTTTGGAGATCAAAGAAGTATACCTTTTTTGACTAAAATTAAATACTGTTTTATTATTTTCACTCGCAAATGTGCGTACAGGGAGGTCAAAAAAGTTATGACCGTTTTAATCACTCAATGTTGTTGTATGTGGCGCCATCTAGTGGTAATGGCCAAATAGATATCATATTCGTGTTCCTCATCCCAAATAATAGGGTACACCAAATTTTACTTTAATCTGTCCAGTGGATTCCGAGATATTTCAATAAATGTTTGGTAAAAAATTAGTTTTAACACCCTGTAAAACGAAAACCAATAACATTTTGCTAAACGATATTGAGCTCAACCGCTTTATTTTTATGTCAGGTATCCTACATTAACCTATGTCCAATTAATTACGGGACACCCTGTATAATAAACACCCTTATAAAACAGCCCCGGCCAGACAAATTTCAATTTTTTATCCTATTTCAAGTAAATTAACTTTTTTATATTGGCCGGAATTTCTTTGAGCTAATTTGTATTTTATTATTTTATGATTGTATTCTGCAAATTTTAAAGGAAAATACCCAACAATTCTATTTATGGCCAGGTTCAAATAGCATTAGTGGCTATAGGGGGATTATCTTCACATTATATTTTTAGTTGTGTCTTAAATCGATAAGAATAAAGTTATCGTGTTTGGAATCGAAAAGTGTTTAATCATGTCCCTTAAACGAAAAGGTTTGTCTCTAAAGAAAAAATTGATGTTATCGCGGAAAGTGAAAAGTACGCTTTTGGTTCGCGAAAACTGGCTAAAAAGTTAGCGGTTGGAAAATCACAAATAAATAATATCAGCAGAAATAAAGCTGAACTAAAACAAATATTTGAAGGGTGTTAATTTAGAATAGAAGGGCAAATTCCCGAAGTCGGGAGGATTTGCAGTAGATCACGTCTTTTACAATTGATTCTGCAAAATAAGAGGTAAAAATGTTCCAATATCTGGACCGTTAATTAAACAAAAAGTACTTAAGGTAGCAAGAAATTAGAAAAAGTGGAAAATTTTTTAGCCTCGAACGGTTGAATAACTGTTACCTGGCAATACTGGCCACCCTTCTATAAAGTCCAATTATTCTTAATTTTATGGGGGCCGTTATAGACAAGTTTTACTGTAGTTCAAATAAAGATAAGGACTTAATAATTTAGGTAGTTTTTTACGGCCGATTTTATTGAAATTTTGTATACGCGAGTTTTTAAAGTCGCTGGTCGCGAATCTAAAATAGTTTTTAATTTATTGCGCATCACTCGGACGTAACTCAAAACTGCACAACCTTTGCTAAAATTTCTCCTCCTGAGTTTCCTTATTAGTTTTTTTGCTTCCTTAATTTATTTAATTCAAAGTAAAAACAGAAAATCCATCGCGTTTCTTTAATCCGTCGCAATTAACACAAAAAAAAATACTTTTACGAAACACAGGTTGAAGCTGTTCAGGTTGTTCTGTTTATTATTTTTTCAGAAAAATAACTGATAAGTAATTATATATTAATTATTTTTGTTGTTGTTAACATGGTTGCTACCTTTGTGAACCAATGTAATACATTTTTTGTTCGGGTGTTTTTGTCAAAAGAAAATGAACAGATTCTAGTATTCTTCTGTCTAAATAAACAAATGGAAATGACACGTTAGGCCATTAGAAATTAAAAAAAAAATACGATTTTCGCGTATTAACGCGTCCATCAAATTTTATTTAATAAAAAGTATATATGAGGGGTGCTGAATCCGAAAATCATGACGCGCCCACTTGAAAATTGAGCCCAAAAATGCACTTTTATGCAAAAAAATGTATTTTCGCTGTTTTTACGTTTTATTCCAATTTTTTTATGTAAATTAAGAAAATTTGTAAATACCCATAAAAATGTAATATTTTATTATCACACAAGCCCTCTGTAACGTAATTAGTCATTTTGAAACCCTTATATGCAGTTTTTAGCCTATGGATGCATTCAAAGTGCATAGTATGCATTCAAAAAATATAAAAATTTAATAAAAGCATTAAATAAGTGATATAAGATATTTAATAATTTTTTAAACTCGGGGGTTTTCGGGGGTGCTGATTACGCATCTGAAAGAAAAGTGAAAAATTCAAAATGGCGGACGGAAAATCGCGCAAAATTCAAATTTCAAATGCCTATTTTTAGCTTTCTTTTTAACTCAAACGTGAAAAATCTACATAAAGGCTTTTTAGTTGCAAAATTTTTTTGAAATGTATTTATTATAAAAAATTATAATTATTTTTTATTACATTTATTATAAAAAAGAATTTAACATTTAGCTAAGGCCAGAGAGGGTTGAAGAGAAAGAGGGAGGGGGTGGGGGGTGAACATTTCAAAGAAACTTGCAACTAAAAAACTTTTATATAGAGTTTTCACGTTTCAATTAAAAAGAAAGCTAAAAATAGGCCTTTGAAATTTGAATTTCGTGCCATTTTTCGTCCGCCATTTGTTTTAACTTTTTCGTCAGATTCAATGCCCCCGAAAACCCCAGTAAGAAGAAAATTTTTCGAGATCGTAGAAAAAATGCTTTTTAATTTTTTGAATGCATACATATGCACTTTAAATGCATCCATAGGCTAAAAAGTGCATATAAGGGTTTTAAAATAACTAATTACGTTACAGAGGGCTTATGTGATAATAAAATATTACATTTTTATGGGTATTTACAAATTTTCAAAATTTACATAAAAAACATTCGAATAAAACGTAAAATCAGCGAAAAATGCCCTTTTTTGCATAAAGTGCATTTTGATTTTTTTTCCAATTTCTAATGGCCTACGTACTTATTCACTGATTAAAAATCCAAAGTGTTTCAATATCCGGATAGCTATTCTATTCGTTCTATTCTCTCTCTCTCTCTCTCTCTTCAAACTTAACTGCAGTGGCCTATGTCGACGAGTCATTGTGAATGTGTGCAGTTAGCGGCTCGTGACGTCAGTATTGTTTTGGCGCCAACGTTTTATATATGAATTTATAATGCTTCCAGCTCTGTTGTAACATTTTGTATAAAAAAAAATTTGCAGGAGTGTTATTTGAGTATAAAGAGAATTTTTAGCCACTAAAAAAAGTGTGAAAGAAGCCTATTAGGTAAAAATTATTTTTTTAAATTCGAACTTATATGTTGTACAAATTGTACAATTGGAACCAAAATTAGAGGGTCCCAGATATAGTAAATATTATTATTGGATACCTACATCAAGTTCGTCGACAATAAATTATACACAAAAAGCATTCAATTAGACATGTGTCGTAAGTTTTTTATGAAAATAGAAAACGGAATTCGGTATTAAAGCCAGGGACAAAATAGTAAAAACTTATCTGCTTCGTTAGGTACTTAAATAAAAGGTACCCACATAATTGTTAAAAAATGTTTAAAATGTTGTAATATGTAAAATTATTAGGTCGTACCTTCGTACCTATATTTATTTTATTTCTCAACGGACTCGTAAATTATATTAATTAAACCTTTGCTTTTGTTATAAAGAAATTTAATGGTATTTGCAAAATCTAAGGTGGGTTAATATTTTCCTTTAAATATTTTAAAATAAGTTAGTATTACATCTACAACGGGCGTCCGAAAGAAACAAAGCTTGATGACGGACTCTTAAACAGTTAAATAGATCGATTTAAGATAGGGCAAGTTCTTTATTCCATGTTGTTTAAAATGCTTTGCTGTTTGTTCTCAACTCTTATTCATAAAATTTTTTTTCTTTAAAAAATTATTTTTCCCCAATAATTAAAAAAACTTTTTCCCTTTATATTTAAAATTTAAAATTCATCCTTTTAAATTAACAATAAAAAAAATGCCCCAAATATTTTTTGGTAAAATTTTTTCAAAAAAAATAAGAACCAAAACAATAGAAAAGGAATTTTCTCCTTTATTTTAAATTTAAATTTTGCACCAAACCCTTATTAAAGTCATCCTGAACCGGGCGAAAAAAAGGTAAAGTCAAATAATTTTAAAATAATGAGACGCATTTTTCAAGTTTTGTATGAAAATAAAACGTTGTTTTAAAATTTAAATGTTAATATACAAAATTTATACATTAAAATTTACTTATTAAGTTTTGAAAACAATATCTTATTAAATGAAAAATTTTGGTTTTTATATTTCTTTTTTAACTTATTTCCCTTTCTCAAAAAACCTTACATTTTAAATTACTTAAAAGTGTTTAAACCATTAGTAGTAAGTTAACATACGTAAAGTTTCCCCTTTTTGCGAGGTAGGCGGGTTAAACACGGGTTTAGAATTGGTGGGGAAAGAACTGCTAATCAACCAGAAATTAAAACGGTTAGTTCGCAAAATATCTTTAAATGTTTTTGTGCTGCGTGGCCAGGCACTATAAAAGAATATTTTTTCAGTTTATTAGGTCTGTTAGTGATTTAGAAATAGTGTACACTATTTTACACTTTTTTTACGTTTTATCCAAGCTCTATTTTAGGACTATGTGTGTACAAAAAGTGTAAAATAGTGTAAACCAATTATGAATAACAAACAGACCTATTGAATGTAAAGAAGTGGAAGTTTATGAAAGTAAATAAATATTTTATTTTTTTTTATATATCAGTAACATTATAACAACCCACATATTTTTATCCGATAACAGGATGTATTTAGAATATTTTGCAATCCCTAAATATTTTTTACTGGATAAGCCATGTTGCTAAAACAAAAGTACTATCAATTATCTAACATCATTAAACAAGAAGAAAATGTTTGGAATTTAATTTAATTTAAAAAAAATATAGGTAGAAAAAAATCTTTACTTATACAAATGTATAAAATGGCTGTGGATCTATTTTGTAGAATCAACTTATTAAAAATCTTTAAAAAATCTATTTGCAGTTTAATAACTCAGGGTTATTAAACAAGGTTGCAGTTAAAATTAAATTAATAAATAAATATTAAAGACTTTTTCCTGGAATCAAGTAAATCTATTTTTTATGAAGCCTTCAAGAAGAGAGTTTACACATTATTTAAATATGACAAACCTGATGGATATTTTGCTGCTGCAACTTTACCTCTTTCAATTTCTTGTTTGAGATATGGATCGAGTAAATATTGCCGAAAATCAATGGAAAAATAGAACTGAGTACCATTATGTATATATATAACATAGTTCACTTTGAAGTTAATGTGGCAGATTTTCCCGGAAAATTCGTAATGTGTCTAGCAAGAAAAGTAAATGACGATTTTTTATTTTTAATTTATATGTAATCACAACGGGATTAATAAGGTAGTCATAAATATCTGCTTATATTTTTTTTAATTGATGGTAATAAAGCCAGTTTGGAGTAGCATACAGATTCTTGTCTGCATTAATATAATAGATATATAGTACACAAATTAAAAAAAATGGAGAAATAGCCCACCGAACGAAAAATGTTTCAAATTTAACAAATATTCTTAATACATCAATCATCAATTTACAAGATAAAAAGATTTAGGTTATCATAGGTTTAATGATGTAAAAAATGAGAAGAAAGGTCAAATAATGATGATTCTTTTATAAACTTAGATTTTTGTAACTCATTTTTATGCCAATATTTAAAAAAATATATGAAAAAACAATATTTCCCAAAATCTTTCACGCTTTCTACCGACTAAATGAAGCAATTTTTAGTACTTGTTCACGAAGGATGCTGGCGCGGGCGCGTAGACGTGGCGAGCTCGTCAGAGTTGCCAACTTAGGAGTTTTCCCCCCAAACTTAGGGGGGAAAAAACTGGGATGGGATTTTTAGGAGTGCTATATTTTTAGGGTTTTTTTTAGGGATTTTTATAACTTTATGACTATTTTTAGAACCCTACTATCAGGAACACTTATAATCCAATACAATGCATTAATCCAAACGCAATCGGATAGAATTCTCAAAGTGGGATGCATTTTTGGAAACGAAAGCAAAGTTTTAGTTGGAACAGGAGTGAAAATTACATCGTAAGTAAAAAAGAACGTTAAATAATAGATATACGTATATTTATTTTTAAACTCTTTAAAAAATATATTCTAATAGCATAATGTAATTTACATAAAAACAATATTTTAGAAATCTTCCAAACAAAGGAAGTACTTTACTAAATACCTCATCAAATGAAACTGTAGCTCCAGTAGTTGAAATGCGTGTTGTTGATCTCCGAACTCAAGAAGAAACTACAGATACTCAAATTGGTCAAGAATTGCAGCTTATTATTGAACTTAAAGAAAAAACAAGTAAGTTACAGAACAAGTAAAGCTAAATGCATAGATGGTAAATTCGTTATATTTTGCTTTTTACATAATTACTTTGATAATGTTGACGCGACTGGGGAAAAGATGTGTTAAACATCTAAAAACCCAGTACCCACTGTATCTAGTACTTAAGTTTTATGCAAAAGTTCGTGGGCTGTCACAAAAAGTAAAAAAAACTGTTTCGCTTTTTTGGACGAAATACGAGACATATCTGTTTTTTCTCTCATCACATTCAACAAAAATAAACAGATTTTGGGTAGAAATAAAGGTATATGTGTAAAACTAACCATACCATTTATTTTATCACCTTTTCAGATACCTTCGACTTATGGGCAAGCCACCTTATAGCAATGACAGAAAAAGCGGATGAATCCATATTTCTTCTTGATGACAGAGGATGTCCAACAAATCTTAATATTTTTCCAGCTCTTACGAAGGAAGTAACCGAAAAGTCAAGAAAGCTAGTGGCTACATTTCAAGCATTCAAATTTGCTTCTTCACCCATTGTTCGATTTAGTGTTATCGTTCAATTTTGCACTAAAGAATGTCCTCCTGTAAGTTAGTGGGTAATTAGAAAACAATAGATATCTCTTTAAACTTTTTACGACTCCATGCAACTTTGGCTGTTAAGCTATGAAAAAAAGACACTCCATGTGTACATGCTTGAAATTGTTCTTGTTTTAACCAAAAATTGCGCTACTGGTGCTATACAAAATTTTTAGCAGCAGACTGCATTTTTCACAGAACATTTTGTGAACAAACCAAGGAAGTTTGAAGGTTTATGGCCCAATACTATGGCCTATTCGATTAAAAAATGTTCGGCCCACAATAAAAATAACTGTCACGAAGGCCCTTGATTCTTTGACAGGCAGTCGATTGTGCGACGGTGCGGGCGTATAAACCATAGCCGCCTGTGTTGTGTATCAACCGCTCCGGAATAACATATTTTCAACCAAAATGGTGCAAAAAAATAAATAAAAAACAGTGAAAGTATCTCAGTTTCAATTTGTATTTGATGTAATGATGAATGAACTTTAAACATGGAAGAGTTGGAAATACAGTGAAATATAAATCCCAGTGAATCGTGAATGATTTTAAAATCACTGTGGTTTGCAGTGATTTAATCATAGTTATTCAAAAAAGCTCGTAAAATTATACAAAATAATATATACAAATCATCATGAAATATTAGCTTTAAAAATTGAACAAAGTGACATACATTTCAATAATTAAAAACAAATCAGCCTTTTCGCTTTTTGGTAATAATCTTTAAAAAACAAATTATATGCAACTAAGTAAAGTAACATGGTTAGTTATATATCTAAAAAAAATGAGTCAGCCTTTTGGGTAATATTAATTCTTTAAAAATAATATATACGTAAATAATACCAAGCAAACAGGTCCAAACAATTCGCAGAAAAGAATAACCGCGCGATTGTTAAAATCGACAGATATGTATTAAATATTAAACTGTGAAAATCACCGTCACAGCCAACCTATTTGCCGGGTTCTTTCACCATTTCACTTGACAGTGATTTTTCACCGTTTGATATTCAGAGATCGGGTCGCTGTAACTCGAGCTAGTGGAAGCTGCAAAATAAATAAGCTTTTCGTTGACCAGTGAAAAAAATCACGTTTAGAAAATATCTGATCACCGGTAGCGCCGGTGATTTGTCTATCACTGTGAATATATCGCAGTTATCGATATATCGCTCAACACTAATACATGGTAACAAAGAATTATGGAAGTCCGGACCTCACCTAATATTCATTGCGCAAACTTCGTAGGGCTTTTTCCATATCCCCGCTGTCCTTCACGCGGGGACAATTTTGTTTTACAGTATTGGCCTTCCATAAACCTTTACACTTTCTTGGAACAAACAGGTTTTGATGATATAGGCACCGGTAAAACTTGCTAGCGAACATGTCCTAAAGCAGTTACCTACCACTTTTAAAATAAATCATCTTGCTGCATTGGCAAGATCTCTACTGGGTAAATCCAACTTACCCACGGACGTGTCTGACGTTATGACTGTCACGTATGCACTTGGATGATCCCATTTTTAATTTATTTCTGTATTATGTGCAAACAGGATTTTAAACACAGCTTGCTATAAAAAAAAATTAATAACCCGAAAACTACATAATAATATTCCATTCATACTTTAGTATTTATACTTAATCAAAATTTTATTAAAAATTTTACTTATTAGCCTTTAAAACAAAAAGAAGATGAAGCTGATAATTTTTTTTAGTTATAAATATTTTTTACACATTTAAGTAAAATGGTAAAACATAACAAACTAAGCCAAAAACCACGATACTTTTGACGACCATGAGTTTTTCCATTTTCCTTGGGGCTCTAAAAACTCCGCCACTGCCTCCTTCACGCACGATGTCCTCAAGAAAGCTACGTAGCATTCTGTGAACACATATCGTCGCAACCAGGGACGGACAGAAATTTAGATTTTTAATTCTTCTTTAGTTAATTAACATGTCTCATATTTCGACTTACTAAATGTTAACACTATTTCTGAGGTTTCATGGTTTGTTTTTTTGTAAAACACTTTAAACTGCTAATGTTTTGGTCATCATATTCTACCAAAATCTACTATATATTTCTGCCCTAGTAGAATCGTGATATTTAAATTTAAAACCTATTAATTAATTGAACTATGAATAATAAATATGAACAAGCCAGATCCGACTGTCGATATCGGTATTATTTTAAACTGAATTTATCAAATATGCTCAATCTTTTTAACGTTATCATGATTTAAAAATCAGCTCAAACTGTTACAAAGTATAGTTACTGAAAAATTTTATTCCAATAAGTTGAATTTGCCCTTTAAAGGGTTCAAAAGTGGTAATGACATTAGCCTAATATTTAAAGAGTTTATGCTGTTCTAATTAATTATTGTTTAATAAATTTTGAATTTTTAATTAGATCAAATGTAATAACAACATAGAATCTTATGGTCGACGAAAGAGAAGAGAAATAACATCCCATCTCCTTGAAACAATAAATGGAAATACAAGAGTAAAATCAACTATGCCACCCAATTCCAGCTCCATTAATGGCGAATCAACGGTAGTCAATCACATGCCACTAGAATACCTTATGGTGGTAAGAGATCCAAATTCTCACTCCGACAGACTGATTTTGGGAGATAGAGATAGTAAAATTCTCGTTGCAGGATACAGTAAGTAAAAACATGGGTTATATTAAAAAATAATTTTTGCACGATTGACTCGTTCGAACTCGCAGATCACCTGAAACAAACTCAAAATACCCTTTAAAAATTTTTAACTTAACAGTCCAGGTTAGTTCTGGTTAGTTTAAAATATAAAGGAAATTTAGAATATGTGCCAAAAATTAAACAATAGTAAAATTACAAATATTTTATTAATTTTGCTTTAAAATTTAAAATGTTTTGAAAACCTTTTGATAATTTATACTTTAGCATCACATGGTTGCTTGATTGGCGGTTTTGTGTGTGAGCTCATATTTGCACTGCAACCTATTGGCCTGTTGTGCTCCCCTTTTTTGTTATAAAAGTCCGCGTTTCTTTATCAGGTCTAATAAATTTCTACCAAAATGTTCATGTGGAAGAGGAATTCCGCTTTATATATTTCCAATCGGTGTCTGTCTATTGTTGTTTTCATCGCCTGTTTTGATAGTCCCAGGACTGCCTCTGGGCCATTGAAATTTCTTGTTGAGCCTCCCTTGCTAATTCAAACTTTTTCGTTGCCTCTGATACAACAGATTATATAAGCATTTTATAAAAAAAAACCTATTTAATATTTTTCTCTCATTTTAGACTATGCTACCAATGAAGTTTGTATGGACTATTCCCTAGTGGTTGGACTAATAGTAACATGGATTGTAATTCAAATAATTTTTATTATATGCTGCATTGCTTTAGTCAAACGGTATAAGAAATATTATGAACAGGAATACACCAGAGCATCAATGGAAGAATTGCACAAAAATTTTGGAATTGGTTTCAGTAATCTTGAAAACAGAAGAGTGCATTGGGCTGATAATGGTGATAATATAATGTAAATAATAATGGAGGAGGGCTGAAAGAATATTAAGAAGACATTTTCAAAAATATATTTTGTCTCTAAAATAACAAAATGTAATTTCTTAATACCCTGTATTATTTACTTACTTGTTTGAAAAAGTTTTTACTGAGCAAACACAATATATTTTTTCCATATTTTACTAATAACAATAACTTTTATAAATTACCATGAAGGTTCATTAAAATTGAACTGACAATCTCATCTTTACTACATCCGGAAAACAATGTTAATGTTTTTATTACCAGCCCTTTTTGTATAATTAAAAGTGGGTATAATGGATTTCCCTCATGATTTCCAAATATATAAATTTCTTAATTTTTGAATAGTTTTGTAATGTTTAAAATGTTGGTATTTTAAAGCATTTTGTTTTTCAAATATAATTGGTTGTTATTTTTACCCATTCACCATGTACATAGACATAATACATTTTTGCCTTTAATTTTTACATTGTTGCAGTGCTTTACTATAGCTCTAGCTCTCGCTCAAGCCCTAAGTATTTACCTACCTATGAATTTCAAAAAAGTGTTTACTTCAAAACATTATTCTTATACCTAATTATGCTTTAATTAGTTTTGTATATTTCCATGATTTATTATCTTGTTTCAATAAATAAATATTAAAATGGATTTAGAGTTTTATTTTTATTTTTGTTTACTTACATATTTACATGATAAAAACTTATTTAATCCTACTTTACCTACAACAAACTCAGATATTAGGTAATATTCTCAGACTTCTTTTCAAGTGTCTTGAGTTCCTTTGATAAATCAATTTGTTTTTGTAGGTTATACAAATTTTCTGCTTTTCTCCGCTGTCTCCGGTCCATATCATTCAAAACACCTTGATGTAACTGCTCTCTAAAAGTAAAAAAAAAATAAAAAAGCCAATGAAGTAATCAATGATGTTTCCAAATTTAATGTTCCACTTATGGGTAAACAAGGTCTTTATGTTTAAAACTACTTTTTTTAAGCTTTAAACTTACCTATCTGAATACTGTTTATAATGAACATAGCCAATTATACCCAGTGCAAAAGCTGAAGCTGAGGCTAAGGTAACTTTAGAAGCCAAAGACATTTTGTTTTTTTTTTAGTTTTCTAATTAAAAATAATGTGTATTATTTATTATTATTTTAATTTACATCCACAGAATAAAAAAGGGTTAGTTCCACCGTTTCTTCTTTTTTTTTTTTTTTTGGCTGTGGTCCCTACAGGTCCAATTCGCCAGCGCTCCCTTTTTTAGATAGAGCTTTCCCGGGCTTCGTCGGTGGAAAATTTTTATGTTGGGCTCGAAGCCCCCTGAAATTCCAGAAAAATTTAAAACAATAATGTCAAATCAATACAATACACAAATTAATGATACTCCAGCCAAAAACTGCTACTGATATCGCGCATATCCGGTTTCTGACAGTGCTGATGCTTCTCGCTGCGCACGCATTCATCCTCCCCTATTGTAGAATACCTCGTGCACAACATAAACAAAAAAAAACAGCTTAGGTTTTTTTACACAGATCGCCTAGCCCCAGAAGAAGGACTTAGGGTAAAAATCAGTTGATACGGCGCCGCCAACAGCCGACTTTACCGGTCGGAGGACAAACAGAAAGTAGGTAGTTATAACATCTAAGAACTGAACTAAATTGAACTCTGAACTACGTTGTTTATGACTATGATGCTATTTAATTCGCCAGCTCCCTCTTTCCAGTCATACATTGCGCTGTCTTCAGGTGAGCTTTCCCGGGCTTTGTGGGTAGAAAGTCTGAATTTCGGCCTCTACAGCTCCCAAAAATCCCAGTGTTTAAATTATAAGGGGCATAAATTATGGCAATCCAACCAAGATTGCCCCTGGTTTTGCGAACAATGAGCTTGCTGTCAGTCTCGCATCCCACGCCACACAATTTTTCTGTTTGTTATCAAGTTTACAGTAGGATAGAGTAGGTGAGTGTAGGACTATAAAGTGGAACTAAGTGTAACTAAGTTCCGATTTAATTTTTGTAAAAAACGCCTTTTATATAGACTTATTTGAGAAATTAAAAATGGCTTTATGGTTATGATTATAAACAAACAACTTTAAGTCATGTATAAACATGCATCTATATAACTTCACTACTTCGAGAGTTAACGTAATTAAGTGAAAACTTGGTTACATCAGAACTCATACCAAACATCTAGTCCTAAATTACAATGACGATAACAAACGGTTTATTGACAAAAAAGTGTAAAATAGAGTACTCTATTTCTGGATAACAAACAGACCTCATCTCTTGCAAGACACGAAACGTATAAACAACAGGGATCTATACCGTTACCGCTAACAGCGCTTAGCCCCAGAAGAAGGACCCCACTAATTGGCGAAGTCTCTCCATGATCACCGACGGTTAAAAGTAGTTAATACGGCTCCGCCAACCGCCCTTCTGAGAAAAAGCTATGTTGCTTTTCATCGCGTAACTTCACTGGTCGGAGGTCAGAAACTGATATTTAAGAACTGAAGCTTGAAGGTTTAGAGAAGTCTCTTTACGTCCTTTTCTTTCTAATTATCCTCGACTTTGACCTTGACACTACTATGAGGCAATTAGCCAGCACAGTACATTATATCAGGCTCATCAGAAGGCGGAGCCAAATTTAAACTTAACAA
>JAHBCN010006148.1:0-50501 GCA_019359885.1 Listronotus oregonensis | reverse complement strand
TTTAAAATTTTTTTCCCCCGCACATATAATAAATTAAATTGCTGTTTATTATCTGCTAACTAAAATTTTTTAACATGTTATTTTAAAACTATGTGTATAACTGAAGTAATTTCCGTTGTTATTGTAATGTCAAAAATGTGGTTATGCTATAAACCAACTGCCCGGGCTAAAAATGATCTAATAAATTTGACTTAACAAAATAAACAAATTAGCATTATTTTTTTTTAATAAATATAATAAAGGGTTTTTATTAAATTTAAGCTTAGCTAAGTATTAAGTCTATTTTGCTATTCATATCATAAATAAAATTTTACCTTTGACTGAAACGTTAATTTTAAAAACTTAAGAAATTATCTAAAAGAAAAACAAAAATGTTCAAACATATGTGGCTATATTATAGTTTGGCTCTTTTACTGCCAGTCGTAAATTACATTTTTTATTAAAAAACTTTTGGGCTTTAAAAGGGGTTTTCTTTTATATGATAGCGTCCTACCATTTGGCAAACGCTAAACAATTTTTTACAGGGTGAGTCTTTTAAAGTGATTTTTGATATTTTGGTGATGTAGTAAGTACAGCGGAGGACATAATTTACGTTATTTTTGACATTTTGGATTTTTTAAATAAAACATGTTTTTATTTTAATATGGACTTCGAAAAAAACTAGGTCGGTGTTAAAGAAAAAAATAAATTGCTCTATTAACTTGACATTATTATTAAAAATTTTGAAAAAAAAAATTTTAATTCACTACTCATTTTTGGAAACGCGTCTTAATTCGGTTAAAATCTCCTTTTTTTTTATTCACAATTATCTTTCATTATTATACTGTAACCTAGTTTTTTTTTAGTTTCGTAATAAAAAATTTAAAAAAAAAAAACACTATTTAAAATTCAGTTTTCATTCCACCCGTTAAAAGAGAAAAACTCACCAGAACTAACATGAACAATTTAAATATTTTTTGCACATAGACCTACTTTTTATTTAGGTTCGTATTTTAAAATAAGAGACACATTATTTTATTTAAAATTTTAAAATTACCTTTCACCCGTTAAAGGGGGGGAAATTAAAAATAACAATAATAACGTAAAATGTCTTTTATTTTTTTCGTCAAAAATGTCATGGAAATATTTGGACAATTTTTGTCACTTTAAAAACTTTTCCTATATATTTGAGATTTGTCTGACCTAATTTATAACCGCCTATAATAAATAAAATAAAATAACCAAAACAGATTAAATTCTATAGTGTAGATAAATAAACTATTACAAAATTTAAAAAAAAAAACGCATTTTATTTTATATAGGGAAAATTAATATTTTTTAAATACGTATTTAAAAGCCTAACAAATTATTGTTTTTAAATTATTACTTTATATCTTTTTTTTACATAATATCCCTTTTTACTTTTACTAGCATTTTATATTACCTAGCAATTAAAACAAATAAAAAACTCTTAGCAGATTTTTTTATCAAGAATTTTTTTTTCATATCTTTCAATTTTTGGTCCATTTGTCCTCCGTTGACCGCATTGGAACATATTATATATATATATATATATATATATATATATATATATATATATATATATATATATATATATATATATATATATATATATATATATATTTATATATATATATATATATATATATATATATATATATATATATATATATATATATATATATATATATATATATATTAAAGTTTTTAGAAATTAACTTAGCAATAAACTAATAATTAAATTTACGTTTTTCTATTTGAATTTCTTAATTGTGTGCTTTGGGATAAATTTTTAATAAACACAGAGCATCGGTTGGATACGTCAAATTTTTGCACTTATTACTAATAAATTATTTATCAATTTATATCTTTTCCGATCTTTTGTTGCCCTACCTAATTGAAAAGGGAGTATAAATTAAAATTGATTTTCAGTTATTTGTATGCAAATACAAGTGTTTAACCCTTAATAGAATAAAAAATACAAAAAAGTAAAGAGCCTTAAAGCAAGGTATTTGGTTTAAAGAAATGAAAACTTAATAATATTTTTAGATATAAAAGTTAACTGATTGAAAACAGGAGAGTGTTTTACGACATTTTGTCCAAATATTTTTCTTTAAATGGGTATGTGTATATGTTTAAGAAATTATTCCAATAAAAAGCTAAAAGTTTTAGATTTAATTAATGTGTTTTTTGGTTATTAAATAATTAAGGTAGGACCAATCAAGGAAGTATTGTAGCAACCGTTTAATAGCTGTAAACTGTAAACCATCCACATTTTTACATTTACGCCTTATATCCTTTTTTAAGTATACAATATATGCAAATATACTGTCGGTCAAACCAGTAGTTTTAAAGCATTATAATTTAATTTGATAAAAATCGTTTTTGATTACATTTAAAAAAAATAAATTATAATATGTATACCAATTATTTTTTTAAACATGTAAAGTCTTAGTGCTGCCGCTACATACAAAAAAAATACATAGTTTATATTTCAAAAACCGGTAAATGGATAAGCATTATTATCAAAACACAAAATATAAGCGTAGGAAAGATTATGGAAAAAAAATAAAAAATAAAAAACTTGATTGACTAAATTAAAAAAAAAAAATATTCATATTAAGACAGATTTTTTTGTATTTTTTTACTGGTAGAAAATATTTTTAAAGACCGACACTATCTATAAATATATTTTGTTTATTATATAATACTTCGCATTATGTTAATTAATACCTACCGTAACTTTTTGAGAAATTTAAAAAGAAATAATAAACAGAGTAAAAAAATTCCTATAAAATATTTTTTAACTTTGCTTGAGCATAAGAATTTACATTAAACTTCTATTTAACGCAAACAGGAAAGGGTACACATGTAAAGTAAAACTACTTACTTAAAACGCACTAATTGCTGTTACCCTAAATAAAAATAAATTACAAATTAGTAATGGTCTTTTTAAAAAAATATATAACAAAAGTACAAACCTGATGTAAAAACTTAAAAATATACGAGTAGGCTAACGAAAAGCTTAATGATCCCTTTGAAATAATTGGCTTGGTGCTTTAAGTATCCGCATAAAAAACATGCACAATCCATTTTAACAAACAATAAAAACACTGATTAATATACAGGGTGTCCCAGAATGTGTGGGCAATCTTTCGGAACCTAATAGAAAACCCAAAAATATTATGACAAGTTCCTGTAAACTTTTTTCGTATAACCCTCCCCTACGGAGATACAGGTAAATAACGGACGCCCCCGTTTTTGTTTAAATAACTTTGAAAATACTAAGCGTCATTTATTTTTTTTTTAATATGATGGTTACTAGATAAGTCTTCTTAAAATGAACCCATTAAATCATATTTGGCTTATTTAGTTTGACAGGGACGAACTAGCTCTGACACAATAATAGCAATTTTTTTAACACCCTGTATGATAAAGGCTAAACAATATTATTTTTGGATAGCTTCAATCTTAAACTAAAAAAGGTATTCTTGATTGACATCGATAAAATCAACTGTTTACGAGAAATAAAATATCATTTTTGGTAATTTTTTTACATTATACAGGGTGTTTTCTAATTGCACGTCAATATAAGAAAAGCAATTTTTTGGGGCCATTTTAAGAAGAAAACTTCATATGAACGTATTCTAAACGTCTTAACTTTTGAGATACAGGGTGGTAAACTTTTCAAAAAATAAATCATTTATTATTAATATCTGTAATACCACTGGATATTTTAATGAAATTCGGCATTAATGTACTATGTATCAAGTAGCATTTTTTAGCGTATTACATTTTGTTTTATTTACACCAGTGGCGTTCGAACAGAATTTGACCTGCCTATTTTGGCAACTAAAAAAAATGGGGTACACTAAAAAATGCTTCTTGATACCTAGTTACATACATATGTTTAAAAATTTTACCACCCTGTATCTCAAAAGTTAAGACGTTTAGGACATACGTTCATATGAAGTTTTCTTCTTAAAATGAACCTAAAAATTGCCTCCTTAAATATTGACGTCCAATTAGAAAACACTTGTATAATGTAAAAAATTACCAAACATGATATTTTATTTCTCGCAAACAGTTGATTTTATCGATGTCAATCAAGAATACCTTTTTTTTAGTTTAAGGTTAAAGCTATAAAAAAATAATTATGTTGAGCCTTTATCATACAGGGTGTTTAAAAAAAATTGCTATTATTGTGTCAGAGCTAGTCTCTTCCTGGCAAACTAAATAAGCCAAATATGATTTAATGGGTTCATTTTAAGAAGACTTATCTAGTAACCATCACATTAAAAAAATATTAAATTACGCCTAGTATTTTAAAAGTTATTTAAACAAAAACGATTTCCAGGGGCGTCCGTTATGTACATGTATCTCCGTAGGGGAGGGTCATACGAAAAAAGTTTATAGGAACTTGTCATAATATTTCTAGGTTTTCTATTGGATTCCGAGAGATTGCCTACATATTCTGGGACACCCTGTTTATTTATATATGGTAGAATTACATCTTACAAAAGTAATTGCAATAGGGTTGTGTTATTCTGTGTACTTTCTAAACAAGTCATCGAGTAAAGTAATATTATGAACTGGGATGGTGCTAAGGTTCTACAGAAGACAAGCAACTACTATAAAAGACTCTCCTTGGAAATGGTACAGATATATCTGAAACCAAACTTCATAATCAAAAGAAGTGAGATCCAAAATGTAAGCATAATTTATAACAACATACTGTTTTATCAGAAAAACAGTTGCTTGCTGTCTAGAAAGAATAGTTTCCTTGAAAATTCTCCATACGTAGACAACCGTCATCTCCTGTGTTTCTTGAATGTGTTATTTGGGTAGATTTAAAATTTAAAATACTTTTTGCTTAATTTCCAACTATAACTTTTTAAAATATGTAAATTTATTTTCATTATTTTATAAACGTGAATGGGGGGGAGGTTTTTGGTAGTATCAGTGTTTCTTTGAATAATAATTGGTGAAAGCTACTTAACCAAATTAAACTTGAAAACAAAATCAAACTTATCGTCAAAGTCAAATTTTAGTATAAAAATTATTTCATTTATTCCATATTTTTTTCAGATTTCTTCCAGTCTTTTTATATTTGTAAATGGAAGTTAAGCTTCTATAATATAAAATTCTATAACAGAAATAGATCATTTTCTTTTAAATTTTAGAGCCTAAGAAAAATAATCTAATAGATTCGAAACCTCGACAAGTTAATAAGAAAATATAATAAAGACCATTTGGGCGAATTTTCCCGTTATTTTGTTTAATTTATATATATTGGACAGACTAATAAAAAAAATACAAATATAACACAAAAACAAATAACCTATTTTACAAAATAAACGTAACGTTCATGTCTTAAGACTGGATGGCAGCCACATTTTCAGATCGATCCTTTATTCCGTATTCAGCCTCCATTGCTCGCCTGTGTGTTATCAGAAATAAGGTCGTGATTTATTTTAACCATTTCCAGCCATTTTATTAAATAAGAATCCACCTAGAATGGCATATTCTTGGAAAACAATTTTATTTCCAGACAAAAGAATTGTTTTAATAAAGTTATATCCAATAAAACTTTGACTTTTTGATATATTAAAATTGTATTTAGGGACAAAAATACAAAAACAGAAATAGCTTTAAGCAAAGTTTATTTAATTAAATATTCAACAATGCTGGTGTATATTTCTGACAAAAACTATTTATTGTAAGAAATAGATATGATTTTAAGATTAACTATTTGCAGTTACGAAAATTCTTAATTAATATTTTTTTAAATTTAAAATAAAATTTATTTAGGAGCTGATAATAATGAGGTATAGTTTTTATGAATATACATGTTAGTTATAATATTATTACTTAAAAGTCGGGAAATAAATTTTATTTAATTTTGGTGTTTTTAATTTTTATAATATTTTATATTATTATATCCTTATTAATAGTTTTTAAATAATTTATCCAGGACTCCTACCATAAATCAAAAATTAGAAAAAGGATATGCTGCAAAAAGATAAATAATGCGTTTAACCTGGCAACTGAAGCTACGAAGTAACCATTTTTTTTTACGATATTCCATACTTTATCAGAAATAATGAACTCTAGTTAATGGTGCCACATAAACTTATTAACAGTACATTTTTATTTTATGTCCCTTTTCAGTAAGCACTTAAAACAGAGCCCGTGAAAAAATATTGCACTGTGGAGCTTTTATTAACAAAGATAATTAGGTGAAAAAAAACATTAATTATTTGGAAATCAATAATCTGCTAATTAACGAAAGCGACGTATCCTTAAACTTTAACTTAAACTTTGATCTTGGCACAGTCCACCGAGGGGTCAAGCCTTAGTTCCAAAGTAACATTACGGAAGACTTAGAAGTTTGTGGAAAAAAAAATTACAGCAGTAGTCACAAATACTTTTGGGATAAAGAAGCAGACAACAGGGTGGTTGGTTCAAGCCTTCTCTTATTGGACTGTAAAGAGTTGCATGATAGCGGTGCTTTCCGGCAGCTCTACTAAAAACTGCGTGGAAAGAAATACTTTGATTTTATTTTTTAGAGCAGAATCCTATTGTGGTTTCTTAGAAGAATGACATGATATCAACACCTCATCGGTGGGCCAATAGAAAAGTTTTTTTAGTAAGAGTAAGAACATTAATAAGACAAACGACTTTTTTACAGATGGAATTAGGAATGCTCGGAGTTATGGAAGACGTAATACCCTAAACATATAAAGAGTGTTTTAAAAGCAACATCAAGTTTGGGATACATAAGGAAAATACAGATTAGAAGAACAGGACTACTTTCAGGCTGGAAAAAATGTCAATCCTTTTGGAAGCTACTTTGGCTACAAATACAATGTGTTTATGCCTATTAAGCCATACTTAATAATAACGCAAAAAGAAGTGTGTCCTTGAGGAATTAAACTGAACAAGATTTTTAGTGTTCTTAATAAAATAAAGATTCTGTAAAAAACTATAGATTAATTACCTTGCGCTTATGTCTCCTCTCTCTTTAAATTAAAATATTAGACTAAAGGGTACTATTATCTTTAAAGCATTTAAGTACTTTTTATGAAAGAAATAAAAGTATTGATGTGAAGAAAAAGACTAAGTGGCATTTCTTAGCAGTATCACTTTTTCCTAAGAAACCATTTATTGATATTATCGAATATATTAAGAAAATATAATCAGATATTGACTATAACTTGCAAACAAACTGCTTAACAAATCGCATTTGTAGGATACCGCTCCTGAACTGAAAGTCTCCAATTTCTTTTTAAAATTAAAACAAGGAAAAATATTACACTTAAAAGAAAAAAATAAAAAATTTGCTTTTATATAAAATGTATAAGTACCAAGCAAAGTAAAACAATTGAAGCACAGGATGAATTATTGGTCATAATGCAATACCCCATAAAACTAAAGAGGGTGTATTATAAATATATTATTTTTCTTTTGGACAAATTTTTAAATATTTTACAGAGTATAGCATATGTTAGTTTATATTTCTAAAAAAAATGCACTTTGTTTTATCTTTGTGACAGCCCACAAGAGCTTGTTGGCAGGTTAATTTTGTTAGGGCATTGGAAGGTATTGGCAATATTCAGACTATGGGTACCTATACCAGGTTTGTGAGGTGTGGCCTTCTGTGGGGCAAAGCTGTTTTGCGAGAAACGTGTTGTGTGTTTTAGAATAAAGATAACCGTGACCATTTTGTAAAGGGGTAAGTTGATCTATTTTATTATTTATTACGAATGTTTGTTTACTATGTCACCCACTGCGTATCCTTTCTATGGTGAGTCCTCAGTTCCTGAGGTGAAAACCGAAAGTGAAATATGTACTGACACTAATACGAGACGGGCCCTTTATGTCCAGATAAATGAGTGGATATGTAATTTTCCCTTGAAAGAAGCAGTATGTAGACATCACAAACAAAATCGTGAGTTCTTGTTACTGCTATGACTAACATTTGTACGATGAGCAATCGGTCGTCGTGTTTTGATGATGAACTGTATATTGAACTGCTAAGCTGAAATGTTTAATATCAAAGACGAACACGCATCTTAATCGGCATTACATGGCACAACAACAGCAAAAATGATCATTGACCATTACGATAATGAATCAATATGACTGATACGAAAACAATTCTTTTTGTCCAAACCTTATAATATATAGTTTCGCCGAAATGAAAAATGTGTGTATTCATTTCATGTGAACAAGTATTGTCAGATGGTGAAATAAATATTATTACACTATCTGGTTCGCATAGGAAAGTGAGACATTCTGATCACGTATGTAACGTAACTGGCTGATTGGTAAACTATTTGTTGTCTGTAGTAACAAAGCCAGCTACGGAGTCCCGTATTTGCTGGTTAATTCTGTTTACCATTTTTGAAGCACTTTAGCACTATACCATGTTTTGTTAAGGACGTGTTTAAAATCTAAATAACCCAAACAAGTGATTGCTAAATGGTCTATGTTAAACGATATCATAAATTAACCCAGTTTCATATACTTAAGTATTTTCTTTGCCGACCACAATTTCCCCCAAATACTGAAAACAATATTTTCGTGGCATAACTGGCCACTGCCATTTAAAATAGATTAATATGTATTATTCACTTAGAATAATGAGAAAATAATATCTACTTTATTTAAAATGCGCTTTCTACAATTAAATTTGGCATGAAGCTTAAAAACAAGTGACACAGTGTCATCTTAAACTACGAACAAATGGGTTCAGGATATTTTCCGGCAGTAAGTGAACTTTAGAGTAGTTTAAGTTTAAATATTGCGAGCAAAAATGTTTCAAACAAGATTATTTGTAACTTTTTGTAAAACTATTTCCTTTGTTTATTGATCATTTTTCATTGAAGAATATTCAATTTATAATTTAATAAACAAACTATTTTCTGGAAATCTTTCAACTACTATCGAAAGTTTTTAAAGGTGATTTTTATATATTAAGCATTTAATTAATTTATTAGAACAAAAAAAATTTTGATAACTGGTTTATTATAACCCAGAATGTCATTGTAACTAAAGAAACAGAGTTTTAGCTTTGAAAAAAATAACTGATATATTTTTGATGATAACAAAATAAAACATGTGTTAGTCAGACAGCTGAGAAATGAATACCCAAGCCTGGCAATTTTCAATGCACATGAGAACGTAGCAACGCTGCTAAAATGCATGTTATCACGGGGTGTACTGTTGCTAGGCCTATAGCAACGGAATGAGAAGAGAAGTATTACATTGCGAAACGTGTTTGATCTCAGGTATTCTGAAACCTTAAAAATTAACCCATGTCAATTTAAAAAAATAAACTCCACCTTAGAAAAAAACAACATGTATTGAGTTACAATCAGATTTAGGAACGATCTCTTTGCAGATTTCTGACTGGTAGACATCTTATTTTGGTATATATCATTTAATGATAGCTGGTCATACCAAATAAACAACAAAACTAATTCCCAAATTCTTTTGAGTATGCATTACCATTTGTAAAGGCAAACCTATTTCTGTTTTGTTTTCTGTGACAAATGTTTAATTTAGTTTGCTGCTCCATAAGAAATGACTACTTATCTGAAAAATTTAAAATTAAAATAATATTGTAAATTAGAATGTTAAAAATAAACAGTCATACACCATTGAAATGTTCTAGAAAAAATCAATTATTATCTGTAAAAATATACAGGGTGTGCTATTTAGAATAACAAAAGATAATACATTTTTTTAACTCTCCTGTATACTTTTAGAAACAAAATAACATGTATCCAATCCCTTTTTTTAAACTATGTTAAGGTGAATTTTCGATAAAAAATTATGAGCGGTTTGAAAGCTAGATTTGGAGATTTTTAAAAAGGCTAAATTGCAAAGAGAGTTCATTGGTTTAAAAAATTATAACATTGGAATAATGCTGGTAAAACTCAATAAGTTTGCAGGCGTTTAGTTTAACGACAGTAATAGTAAAGAATAGAAGCTCCTTTCTTTAAAAATATATATTTTGCAAATTTGTTAGTTGTTAAAATTATGATCGACTCTTGATAAAAGGTTTTCGCAGTGGCGGATATTAGTCCTGGGGAAAGCATATGATGATAATAAATATGCAAAAATACAGTTTTTTTATAAGCCTGTTATACATGTACAGGGTGTCCAGTTTTCGTATGTTTTTCTATACCAGATCCCTTATTATAAAAGATAGAAAAATGCGGTTTGCGGCTTACTGTCCCATTTTTTTGTGAAACTTTCAATGCTGTAAACAAAATTTTCATAGCCCTCTTAGTTTCTAAAATACAGGACGAAATTGAAAATCTGTATTTTTTTACTCGTCCCTGTATTTCGATTCTTTGATAACTTATAGAAAAGGTAAATACGGATTCTAATGGATTTTTTACGTGGAATTCAGTGGCGTACTTAGTTTTTACCCAAGAGCTATGAATTTTGAGATATTGACCAAACTTAGTTATCTCTTAATGGAACACCCTGTATATTTTTTTCTTATCTCATTCGCCTCTTTAAGAGCTTCTTAAAAATATATAATTATCCATAATTATTTTTATGGAATCTAATTCTCCCATTGGTCCTGTTCCTTGTACAAGTCTGGTTGGTTGATATATTCCTGTGGGGTTATTTTCGGTTGCCCATATAATGCCTGTATTTTATGATTTAATGCTTTAAATTCGCACAGGATATGGTAGACTGTTTCTTCCCCCTCGTCGCACATTCCGCAACTTGGGTCCCATTATATGAACCTATTTTGTGTAGGTATTGTCCACTTAAGTTATCGCGTCCACAATGGCAACCCTACTGTTATGCAAAGTATTTTCCTACTTTGTCTGAGTAATTCTTCCTTCGTTCTTTTGGATGGGCCCCTTATGAAGCTTTTTCCATGTCTTATTCTACTGAGGCTCCGTGAGTATTCCTCGTGCTTGTTTCGGATCCATTCTCTTATTTGCCCTCGTGCTGGTTTTGGTCACTCCAAAGGGCTGGTTCTGGTCCAAAGTATGGTGTGGATGATCCTTGTCTCGCTAACTCATCCGTTTTTTGTTGCCTTCTATTCCCGAACGTCCCATGGTAATTCCAGGACTTCCAGTTCATTTGGGTATTCCCATGTCAGCTTGGACGTTAACCTGGGGGTCCCTAGTGACGCCTGGCTGTCTGTTATTATGCAGATCTGCTGGTTTTTATAGCTCTTTCGTTATTTTCTTTTGCACAGTGCAGTAAAGCATTTTCATTTCTGTTTTACAGAATTTATGGTCATTGTTTTTGGCAGATGCAAAGGTTGTATTTATATAACATCTATATGGTGGCCCTACTGCGATGTTCAAAAAGTTCGGTGAAATGCAATATTTGTATGTTTTGGTTGCTGAAATCGTTAATGGATCTAAAGAAAAAAGGGTTAACCATTTAAGAGCCCACGGAACCTGGTACTTATGATTTAACAAGCCTTTGTGGGCTTTCTTGCAGATACAAGAATCGCTTTTAAACATACCTTTAGAGTTTCATCACAGGAAAATCATGAAACTTAAGATTTTCATTATTATTTTGACTATAGGAATTGCTGCTTCTAAAGTAGTATTCTCACTGCTAAGTTTAACTCAAATACCCTTAGTCCGTATGCTTAAGACTTTATTTACTGATTCCCAAATAAAACACTAGACATATTTAAAAAGAGGCTTTTACTATAAAAATAATAATATAAACTTTTATTTAAAACATTTTTATTATATACTAAAACTCATCTTTCTGCTATCTAAAAAGTAGCTGAGTATAATTTATTTACTCTCTTAAGAATAATGAACGTAAATACTTTTAAAGGAAATAAATTCTTTAAATAAGCCCTACTATTAACAATTAGCATGAAGAGTTTTAATTAGAAGCAAAAAGTCTGCAACTATTTGTTTAAAAATAGTTTATAGTAAAGTCTGTAAATAATTTAGGCGGATTATTAAGAAAATATAAAGAGGAACAAGACTTAATATTAATATTTTCTCTGTAATAGAGTAGTAATTTAGATGCATGGTAGTGAGCCAGAGCCTAACACATGAAGTGTGTATATTACATTAAAGGTTTGAGTATTTCAAGTTATACTATGGTGGAATTTAAAATGCAGGCAGAATTTTATTTTATTTAATAAAATAAAAAAAATAAGAGATTATACCCAAAACACTTATGTAAAATAGTGGCATTTTATTTTATTTTTTTTTTTTAGTTTTGATGTTTGTTTGTAATTGCTTCTACTAAAATTTAATATAGTTTTAAATAGTCTTGAATAACTTATGTTAAATTGCAATATTAATATAAATAAATATTTAACGATTTCGACAATGCAGGATTACTTTGGTTAATAGGTTGTTACCTGTTATTTACTATATTGGTAAGTTTATTAATATTTTATTTAACCCATTACCTAATTAACTTACACCCTTTTAATTTAGGATGCACATGATACTGCTTTATGAAGATAATAAGCAGGTATATCTCCAAATTTCGATTAAGTCACCTCCACCAGCACAAAAAAATATTTTTCAAATATTACCTCTTTTGTTAATTATTGATATATTTGTTTAAGTTCCAGACAATAAATACATTTGTTGACCTCTTTTAGCTTTTTTATTAATTTGCTTTTTTAAAATATTAATGGTGTAATGATATAAAAATATTTAAATGATTAGGAAATACTACATATTGGTAAAGTAAAGAAACAGCAAGTAAAATATTATTAAACTTATTTTATAAAATAGGCAAAGTTTAAACATTTTAAAAACTATTTTCAATTTTGTAATTTTAACTTGAACTTTTGTTGGGAGTATTTTAGTTTTGTTTTTACTCTTAGATTAAGTAACCTATACTAGAAAATGCCTCTATATGCAAAGTACATTTATATGAAGGCATATAACTTCGTAAAGATATCTAAAATAGTATTTCAGTTTATGGTAGATGTGTACATAATAAGTTTGTCTTAATATGATTTAAGGAATTAGCTCATGAATATTGCTTCACATTAGGGAACACTTTTTTTATAGAAGAAGGTTTGGCATATTATAAAGACAATATATAAATATTATTCTAGAATTTTTAGAAATGGCATACGTATGTAAGCGCGGCCGCCAACCGTAGTTAGTTATGTTAGTTAAGAGTTAAGATCATAAAGTGAAAGTGGCATTTAAATAAAGTATAGCGTAGTGTGTTACAAAGTTTTTTAATTATTCGGCTTTATTACGAAGAGTTGGTAAATGATAAAAATATTGCAGAGGTTTAAAAAATTATAACGTAATATCATATATGATTGGTGAAATTTTGTGTACTAACATGTACTATACCCTGGGACGGGGACAGAAGTGGTCCCATTCAGAAGTACAAAATTAAAAAAAATGGTTCTTACAACTTCAAATTTAAAACATCTACAGTTTTATTTAAACTGTCAATAATAAGAAAAATTTACTTTTTTAAGAACTAATAAGCATTACGCAATAAGTAAGGCTTTTTAATTTACTGATGAATTTGTTTTAGATTTTGTTTATTTACATTATTTTAAAAATTTATGCTTAAATAAGTCTAATGGCATAATACATTTGATATGTTTTATATTTTGGTCTTATTATATTATCATCCTAAACTCTTTTAAGTCCTTATTGTTACAATGCTCATTAAATTCCCAACGCTTTAGTTTTTATGCAATAAGTTTAATAAGTTTAAATGAGTCTAGCATTGTATAATTAAAAACGTTGAAAAAGTGGTTTGCATATAACAAAATTGCTTGAAATTAAATATAGAATCCAGTAATATAGTCCGGAGGGTATATTAACAACTAATCTAATTACGTTTAATTACTTACAAAGTTCAGTAATAAATAAATGACCAATTTGCTTTTTATAAATATCTCAAAGCTTTATGGTCCTTTCATTAAAAGGGAGTGATTAGTTTTATCGTGCTTGAACATGAAGCAAATCACGTAATTAGGTCAGTTAGTAAAAGTGTGTACAACTAAGAACGTACTTTTTATAATAAAAGAAGCATCCACAAAGTAGGTTTATTTTTTTAAGTTTGAAGTATTAGTCCACTGATGAAATAATAATACTCGTAATACAAAATAAATATGTATATTTTACTTAGAACCTTCGGTAAATTATTACTATTTTTATATAATAAACTAAGTTATGTTACCTTAAGGTGTTAGACAATGGTATGGTTTATTAAAACCAAAATCTTCTTCCATTGTTTTATTTGTTATGGAACAAAACGTTTCCGGTTAGTAGGTATCTTTAATTGATTTTTAAGTAATAGCAAAGGTGGTCTTAAAGCTTCCACGTCTCCATCAGTCAAATAGCTTGTCCCTAACGTTGGGCGGTATGTCTTCATTAGCCAAAGGGTCAGTAGCAGATCTTCTCGATAGCTACTGAGGGTATATCGCCGACACTACGCCTTCGGACCCTTCTTATTATCCCAGCCCCTTGGCCGACAAAGCTCGGGGTCCTCATCACGTACCATGCCTCGGCCGGCGTCACCAAGCGTGGCCGTGGAACCCAGCTCAAAATAGATATTATTCTGCCTCTTACTCACACCTATTGGGTACCACAATTGGTAGCTTTATACTGGCTTTTAACTTTTCCTGAAGCTCCCTGTAAACTTTTACACTTTAAATACGGTGGTATATTGAGGGTAGCACCCGTGCAAATCATCTTCGGGGTTTTCCCGTTCTCACTCTTTCATTGAAACTCCAATAGGAGGTACAACACTTGGTTTTTACTACACCCTTCCTTAAGCTCTACTGTTCCTTGCTGCTAACTTCCACGTAGGTACAATACCTACAGATACCTAGTGCCACGCGTCCGGTACCTGTCAGCGTCACGCTCCCCGTGAAGTCCCGTCAGTACTGCCCCTTGGTATCATCAACAGCTCTCCTAAACACCTCTCGAACAGTCTCCTAAAATCTCCCGACTCTCCCAGCACGGTATGATTTACTTTATGGCACATCATCTTAATGGCTTCTTGTGTTATGCCTTCCCACCGTTTGGGCAATAAGGGTCAACCATAACAGTTAACTGAATGGTTCCTTATTCCCAATATTATGTCGCGTACTCAAGGTATGCTGGTCTTATGAGGCTATAGTGCTGCATCAGACATCTGGACTTTCTCTAGTTTGTCGGAGTTCTGGGTTTTTCAAGTCACGGGGCATCGTACTTCTTAGGGTCGGCTCCCGGATAATTCTGCTGCAAACTTCAACAAACATGAATAAAACTAATATTAAAATGCCGAGGGCCCAAAATACGGAAGACCAAAAATACGTCCAAATGGCCAGAGTATAAAACAAACTTTCCCTACAACTCCCTTTAGAAGGATAGAGTATATCAGAAATGGCACCTTCCGGTATTTGGAGCTTGATGCGGCTGCACAAACAGGCCAGCATTGACTGACTACTCTGGGAATTTCGGCCGTATTTATAGGATTCCGTAGCAGTTACGACTTATATAGTATTCGTTGCTTACGAAAATGTCCGATGCTTGACTGATTTTTCGCTGATTAAATTTGTTTACAAATAATTTTTACTTTCGACCATTCTATGCGGTGTTTTTATGACCATGCATATTCGGCAAGTCCCAACCTCGACGTTTGACTTAATTTAGTTTTGGGTGTTTTTTAACCTTAACTTTGAGTGGTCTTCTCGTTTCCAATGTTTACTTTACCATATTCTGAAAACTTTGTAGACGCAGTCTTTTATTTTGAAATATAGTTGTCAATTGTCGTCTTAATAGGAATACTTTTCAAAGAGGTTTTGGAGTTAAATACCATTTTAATATTGAACTTATTCGTAATTCTACAGATAAAAAAATTGTTAATATAACTGGGGATTTTTAGCGAAACGGTTAAAATGAAAAAAAAACTACAACTTAAACAAGACTTAAGAAGGCCAAACAATTATGACGTATATTCGTATATCTACGAACATCCTGAATACATCCACAAAATCCTAAACAACTACAACATTAAAACAGCATTTAAATCCCAAAATACTCTAAGACGCAAGATCAGACAAAAATATTTTGAATAAAGACTGAATCTACTAAAATTCCTGTATATGTAGTGACGTATACATAAGAGAAATAAAGAACAACAAATAAAGTAAAGAACACAAAAAAAATGTACAGAAACGCGATGAAACATCAAGGTCCGGGGTTGCCGAGGCAGGTCAGCAGCAGCGCATTCATTAGTCGATAGCAGAACTAATTTATGAGAAGAAACTCACAGGACAAAAGAAAATTTAAATAAGTTTGTAAAGGTTCTAAGGGGAACTTAGCATATTCAGCAAACCTAATATTTACATTTCGGATATCGGCAGTTGTCGAATCGTGGATAATCAGGTTTTTGATTTTTCCAACGTTTAATTCCCATGTTTATGCTATTAGCTATCTAGTACACACATACATTCACTTCTTCTGGGTACAGTCAAAAAACCGATTGAGAGCTTATTGCCAAGATAACAAAGATTGGCGATGCATAATATGCGTTATAACAGAAATTACGTTTTATTCCTGGTAAAAAATAAAACTTCTGATGCCTTTAGCAAAGATCCAGCTAAAAATATGTTAAAAAAAAATGTTTTATATAAAAATTTACATGTTTATTTAGTTATTATTACTCAGAGAAAAATTAAAGACCAATTACAAAAAAGTGATTCAGATCTACAAATCTACAGCAATCAAAAAAGTGTTATTTATATTATTTGACCAAAGAAGTATTGGGTAATTTGCAATGAGATTTATAAATTTGATTTGATTTCTATTTTTATAAAACGACACCAATACTTCCAATTCTTTAAAAAATCGAATTTCTTGATGGTATTCATAAAAGCAAGGTATACAGTCCTGTAAAAATATTGCAAAGAGGTAATTTATTGACCAAATATATTGACAGGTATCAAACAGTATTTACAAGCTTCTGATTTTGTTTGTTTTCAAAAAATAATCCTAAGCCTACATTTACTTCTCAGAAAATAATGAAATTCAGTGGCAAAAAATTGGTTTCGATTTTTGTTTAAGGTAACGTGAGAATACCAAATGGTAATAAAATAGAAGATAAAACTGCTACTTCTGTTATAAAGAGATAAAAAAAATGTAAATAGCTCTTTTGGGCTACCAGTAGATTTTTTTTTTTTTGATAATGGTTCACCGTTTTTATCCAAAGAGTTCCACAATTTTGAAAGATTTTAATTGGTTAAATCAAATACAACCACTTTTTAATATCTATAGCCTAATGATATGGTCAAACGTCATATTCAAATTGTAGAAAACTTTTTTTTTTAGTTTTAAATAATAATAAAGGTTTATTTTTGAAGATCTATAACAAAATGGCAAAGGTGGATGAGTTACTATCACCAGCACAGTTATTGTTTAATTTAAGCATTAGGACTTTACTTCCAGTTCACAAAAATCAGCTTGAATTTAAACCCATTAATTTGCAAGATGTTTAAAAAAAAACTGTCATACAAATAAGAAAATCAAATCGATATTATATTATTAGAAACACGAAATTTGAGTTCATTACAAGAAAGTCAAAAGTATTTAAAGACAGTTTTGGGAAACAGCAACTATAGTATAGGCAAATCGTTATGATTATATAATTAGTGACAATAAGGACACGCATAGAAGAGAAACCTAAGTAAACTAAAAATATACAGGGATCATCAACAAGAGCCAAATTTAGGAAATTATCCAGCAGTCCGAGCAGCAATTATATCAATCCGTTAATAATAATATTACCAAATATTAATGATCACAATTTGAATTGCAAAAGCCAAAGTGTAACAGATGACATAGAGGTAGAAATAGAAGAAATGTGTTTAAACGTCAATAAAGGAAGAGGTAGACGTACAGTTAAACCACTGAATGGGTTTAACTTGTAAATGGACATGAAATATAGTTAAATTGTGTTTCTTGTTTACCTTGACGAGCAACCCGCAACCAGCAGAGGACAATAGTTTAGTTTAAATGTTGTTAATAAATTATCCTAAAATTTAAAAAATACTTTTACAATAAAATAATAATTTATTATGGAAATAAGATTATGATAAAAGTAATAACATAAACCAGTTAAAGAAAGCATTTTAGATATTGCTTTAACAAGTCGCTTTTATATACTTGTATATATCTTAACGTTTTTAAAGTTTTATAAGTGTTATCTTTAATTAACCCGACTGTATTGTTTTTACATATAAATGTAAAAAATTATTTTATTAATAACTGTTTATTATTTTTTAAAAATTTCGACGTATTTTAACAAAAATAATAACATTTTAAAGTAAACTTAAAAATTAGTTTTACTTTAAATAGCATTATCAAAATAGTCGTAAATAATTGTTACATTTAAAATAGCTTTATAAAGGAACTTCCCACAGGATTAAGCTTTGGCTGAGCTCAGAGCGGACCAGAAGAAATCTCGCTAACCGGATTCTGGTATGTAAATTGGAACAAAAGACACAACATTAGGTGGATCTATTTTCCAGCTTTTATCAACTGCAATATTAAATAGTAAATGGCTTTTTGCATGGTAGCGACATTATATTTTGCAATATTCTCTTTAGGACAGCTGTCTTAGTAAAATATTTATAAATAAAAATATTTTGAATTCGTAAAAACTCAGCCCTTCCTTAAAAATGCAAATATAAAAGTTTATTTTAAAAACTCAAAACAAAAAAATACCGGCATTAAATTCATATATCCGTTTAATAATCTTTTCTCTTATCTTATAATTTTAGAGCTCTAATATATTTCACACTAATTTCAAAGACACTGTTTATGTATGAGATATGTGGCAAAGATAAAGGGGTAAAATTATTTTGTTCCAACTTGCACCGTTTAGATTATAAGGCTCTTTTAATTGGTTAAAAATGTCAATTATCAAAATTAATTTTTTTAATTTGTATAATATACATCAAATTTAATAACCCGTTTTTTAATAAAAAATGGTGTAATTCAAAAAGGCATTTTCTTTTTAATTATTAAAAACTTTATACCTACTATATAAGAACTTAATAACGTCATACCTACTGACTATAATACTAGCAACTTATAATTTTAATATTGTTAAAATATATTTAAAAGTTTTAAATTTATATATATATATATATATATATATATATATATATATATATATATATATATATATATATATATATATATATATATATATATATATATATATATATATATATATATATATATATATATATATATATATATATATATATATATATGTAAATAGCTTGATACGTTGTGGTAGTTTGGTTGGTGTTGGTTAATTAAAGTTGTTTTGGATTTTCTGCACGTTTCTATGTTCCTATTACACAAATTTCGTAACAAAGTAATGTAAAAGAAGCGTCGAAATTACGTTCTAGCTTTTAAAAAAACCCCCAGAAACTAGAACTTACCAGAACCAAAACTGGATACAAGTCGTGGCCTACTTTTTTTGCTCAAAGAGCATTTTCGTTTATTAAGCCCTAACATAATAGGTAAAAACCGTAGATATTTTTATTAATTATGTTAAATTTAACATGGATTATAATAAATGAAACATGTCAGCATCTTTTAAAAATGCAATAAATACCATGGCACAATTAAAGATAGTAACAAACACCATGGTATAGGCGTAAAATATGGCATATGTCAAATTATACCCAATCAAAAATGGGACTCTTGCCAAAGAAAATATGCTTTACGATTAAAATAAATAAAATTAAATACTCCTGACAGCTAACATTAATGTCATTGTAAAATAAGGATGAAAATGTCGAAATATGAGACTTATCAAAAACATGTCATATATACCTCTAATAGAAATAGGACTTCCGCCAAAAGATCCTTTTAAAATTTCACACCAGACAAGAATAACCAAAAATAAAATATTCGGGGTAATACAGAAAATTATCTGGTTAATTTTATGCACGAGCGGTATTTAGGAAGAATATTTCTAGACTGAAGAAATATGGGAGTACTATACTACTAAAATGGTTTTTGTCATACAATTCTCAATTTTATGCAACATAATTAAACCTATAACTGAAAAATCGTTTTTAATTACTTTATCTATCTGGTCTTGACGTTCATAATTGACAATACAAACAAACAGGTTCGATTGCTCTGGGTTTGTAAGTAAGTTGAAAAACCACGTTGTCTAGGCAACGTGAAATTTCCGCTTGTAATTACAAGTGCATCAAAATTGCCGATAATTTTCACGAAAGCATGTTGTCAAAAAACTGCATGAATTTATTTTCATATTTTGCCAAAGAGCCCGACTCGAAGGATAAGGGCTTTTTAACAAAATATGAAAATAATCTGATTTTTACTGACAACATGCTTGAATCAGAAAATTTTGGGTTTATTTTGATGCACGACTATTATCCCAAAGGATATTTCCCAAAATAATAAAGTAAAATATGTGTCAAATGTCACATGTCACGATGACAAATGCACATTTCATCAATTAACACTGCCGTCTTGAAATCGCTACTATCGCAACGGGATCTTTTCGCTGAAAAAATCCCGTCGTCTAGGCCTGGCAGGATCTTTCGCTGTAATTTTTCGATAATTGCACACCTCGTGGAATTTTTATACACGACAAATATCCGCTGAATTTTTTGCTTTTTAACGTGTCTTATGGGAAAATTTATACATGCGTAAATTATTTGTTAAAAATGACATTATTAATCGAGGGTATTATCCTAGTGCATTTAATTTTTCCGGAAAAAATTCGGAAAAACGAGTTTCTATATTTGTTAAAACAGATTACTTAGAGCAGGTGTTTCCAATTTTCCACAGGAAGGCTTTGTGATGGACGAGGATATTTAGTAAGATTATTTCCTGAGTTAAATAAACATTTCATTTAATACAACATTTTTTTTATTAAAACAACAAGAACAATATAACTTTCAAGCTAGGAAATGTAATTACTTTAAACTAATTTTAAATTACAATTAATATAAAAATTACAATTATTGTAGGTTACAGGAGTATTGTTAGCATATCAGTTAAGTGTTTTTAATAATGTTTGTAGCAGCAGTGTTGGCTCGCAGAAGTGTCTATTTCTGTCTTTCAAGAGAGCTTCGAAGCTTGTAGAATGTAGATGGTATTATTTAGGTGGTTCTTAAGGCAGTGATGTGATATTTGGAATGATGTTGACTGTCCATTTGTGAATACGGTTGGATAGACGCAGCTTTAGAATGCCCTGTGATTTTGATGAGCTGCTCGCCTACACCGGCCGCTGCCAGATTAGTAACAGCAGCTGATCGCATAGAATGGTTAGATATTTTAACTTCTGTCGTGTTCATACCTGTTTTTGGGCTGCGTCTTTTGTCCATTTTGACAGTTCTTTCTTCCTAACAGGTATGTTTTTAAACCATCCAGTGCTACGATTGGATTGCCATGCCGAATTTGGTGTCAAAAACAATCTATTTGCTGTTATTTTTAGACGTTCGTTTGTTTGCAGGAATTTGTACAAACGTACCGGACAAAACTCAGGGTTTTTGAATTAGGAACAAGCCCCTTGCTATCGCACAGATTTTTGCACCACCTTGTGCAGTTTTGCTGAACTGTGTTATACATGATACTTTCTGAGACAAGACATAATTTGACTTAAATATCAAAATATATTTTGTAATTGATTTTAAAGTAGATGTATGTAACTTTTAATTTTTTTGGAAAAGCAAAAGGAATATTAGTGGTTATATATAGTTTTTGATTTTTAATTTTTTTAAAAATAGTGCAGCTAGCAAATTTTGGATACTAAAAAAATGGCAAAACGTGATTTATACAAGGTATTGCAAAATACATTAAAAAATTGCGAAAACAGATTTTACATAAGATAAAAGTATGCGCACATATTTTGTTTTAATATAAGCGTTTTTTCTGAAGTTACAATAAACATTTATTTTGTTGCAAAATTAAAAAGCAATATCTCACCTGTTTTGATTCCATAATTATTAATTTCTTCTTTAAAATGTTCTGTTAAGCTTAACGAGCCACTTCTCCACCCCTCAAGCAAGCTCAACTGCTGCAATAAAGTAAAATTTACGCTGCAACCCGTTTGGGGTTTGTCTCATCCCTATCAGGACCTATCTTGTAGTCATCGTCCATATTTAAAAAAAAAGAAGCTGAACTTGTTTTCCTTTTTTCTTCATGTTTCGGAGACTTCTTTTTGCATTTCGAGCGTCTCTAGCTGGCTTAAAAGGTAATTTTGTGGAATGGGTCGAACAGGATATTAAATTCTTGAAAATATTTTCCTGCAGTTTTTGCAACGATATTCCCATTACTTTTACAAGCGGTTCTTTGTAGTCTTCCCCATTAGCTTTACACCATGTTCCATGCCCAGTCCTTAAGGATTAAATTTAGCTCGCCTGGTTGTTGTCTGGAGTAATTGGTAATTTTTTCTTGTAAAATTCCATAAATTGCTTCAGATCGATGTGTGAGTTTTCTGGTATTTAGTGGAACACTATTTTTAACAACCGCATTAATTTTACTTTCTGAAATATTTCCAAACCGATTCATTTTGAGTTTCAGTTGAAAGATTAATAAATTCGTAAGCATCGTTTGTGATCTTTGTTGTTGGTAACAGTACATAGCAACACAGCATAAAAACCATCAAGTTTGTTTTACAAGGCAACTTGTCAAACTTGCATGAAATTATTTCGATTTTTTCCGGAAAAACTGCTGACAGCTAAGTTAACAGTTGTTAGGTAATTTTTCCATAAAATTTATATTTGACATACCAATTTTTGTGCTTGATTGAGGTCAAAATTAATAGGAAGGAAATAATCCGATAAAATTATAGTCAGATGTTTGAAATGTTAGCTATATTGTACAACAAATTGCAAACACCCTCATCTTTAATTTGTTGTTAAAGTTATAAAATATCGTACTACAAAATTAGTAAAGCTACGGTTTAAATATAAGTGGATCATAAAAATAGGTTTGAATTGATGAATTTCTTTTAAAAAGTTTAATAAATTCCAAAAAGGTATTTGCCGCTATTCCTGTACATTATTTTTATGCACATCTTATATTCTATTGGGATTACGGAAGCATTTTTTTTTCGGGTAAATTTTAGAATTATTTGGCATTTCTTGCACCTACTTTTTTACAGACGCCTAATAAAGCAAATATTGTTACCCAGTCTTAACGTTAAATCCTTTTTAAACTTTTTAGCAAATTTGCGGAACTTTCATCATGAAAATTTGATAAACTTTTTTAGATAATTCATAGCGATAAAACTCTAAGCAGTCGTTTTACCGAAAATCTCGCCACGAAATGGGGCACAAGGATATCCCTGGATATATAAGTCTAATCTCGCTTAAAACGAAACACATGAAATTAAAAATAGGTTTGAATTGATGAATTTCTTTCAAAAGTTTAATAAATTCCAAAGAGTATTGCCGCTATTCAGGTAGGGAAATTGGTATAAAATGGCATACTCGGATAAAACGGTACACTAGTATTATTTTAAACACCGCGCATTCCTCTTCCCGCCATATATTTTCCGTGAGTTGGTGGGAGAGGGGATGATTTTAGATTGAAAGTTAAATTCCTACCAGTAATCGTTTGACTTCGGTTGGGTGTACTGTGTTTGCGACTTTTAAAAATTTCGCCCCTTTTTAAAAATATTTGACTAAAATCAATACTGACAAAAATTTATAAAGTTTTTTTTATTTTATGAGGTAAGTGGGTAACTACTTGGGTATATATTTGTATTTGTTAATATTTTTGTAAAAAAATGTTTCTATAAATATTACTAAAACAATAAGGTAATACTCTTTGGGATAAAATGGCACACATTGACTATGTTGAAACGGCACTGTGCCATTTATCCAGCTTCATTTATTTAAAAAAGGTATTTTATTTTTATTTTCAAAAGATGGGTCGGTCCGATCGCTATAAAAAAACCGAGAGGCAGAGTTGGAACGAGAAGATATGGAATTTTGCCATTAAAGCCATTAAGAAAAGAAATGGGCTGGTTGGCCGCCGGCAAGCGGTTTAATATTCCAAAAACAACATTCGTAGGAGATGCGGAGACCCAATAAACGCTTTAAAGGGGTTTCCCTAATAAAGGTATGGACGCTGGTCTACAACTTTTTACCTAAAATGGAAAATGAATTAGTAGATTATCTGAAAAATATGGAGGTGCGATTCTACGGTATAACTACTCTAGAACTCCAAAGATTAGCCTCTCAATTTGCTGAGGGGAAATAAACTACAACGTCAATTTAGTCAAACAAAAAAAATGGCTGGATGGACTGGTTTAGTTTTCGCAAAAAGACACCCTAATATATCTTTGAGCAGCTGAGAACCAACTTCTGCAGCTAGGGCTAATGCTTTAACAAACCTCAAATAGCACGTTTTTCTCAATTTTAGAGACCACCATTCAAAAGAAAAAGTTCCACCTAAAAGGATTTTTAACATGGATGAGTCTGGTTTGTCTACTGTGCAAAAACCCTCTAAGATTCTTGCTACCAAGGGCAGGAAACAAGTAAGGGGATCACCAGTGCCAAAAGGAGTACACACAACGTAGTATGTTTCATGTATCCGATAGAATACTTTATACCACCAGCCCTTATTTTTGCCCAAAAACGCAAAAGGGAGGAATTAACAGATGATGCTCCCACTGGCACACTACAACTGTGTCAAGAATCGGTTGGATGACAGGACCACTGTTTCCAATGGCTTCTTCATTTTTTTCAAATACACTGATGCATCAATAACAGAAAAATCTTGTTAATTCTCATGGTCATATGAGCCATAAATATTTGGATGCCTGAAATAGCTAAAGAAAATGATTTTGCTCTGTACACCACCAATGTACTATCAAGTTCCTCTTGATGTGGCATTTTTGTCCCACTAACCAGTTTTTAAAATCAAGCAGTTACTAATTGGCTGAAAAATATCCAGAGCGTATCGGTCTATCAAGTTTCCAAGTTATTTGCAGAAACCTATGAAAAAGCTGCAGTTATGAAAAACCTTTTAAGTGGCTTTAAAAAAGGACATCTATCCCTTTAATTCTAATATATTTCCAGGAAATGGATGTACGCTCCTGCAGGGGGTAACCCAAAAATTAATAGACGGGTGAAAAATCCGTTGATAATGAACCCGGGCCGGCCGTCTGGTGTGCAAAAGAAACATCCTTTTTCCCCTAAATCTTCAAGAACGTTTAGAAAAAACCCCTTCACCCCCGTCCCAATAAAAATAAAAACGAAAAAAGGGTAAGGAGAATATCTTGAATATTATCCCATTAGAACAAATTGTTCCTCTTCCAAAAGCCCAACATTTTTAAAAAAAAGAAGGAAACGTAAAAGTCAAGGCCCGACAATTTTACTCTACTCCAAATTTAATAGAGTTGAAAGACAAGACGGACCAGAAGAAAGCTCTCGAAGAAAGAAGATCTGCAAGAAAACGAAACGCAACTGTAAATCTTACAGACCAGCTTACCTTCTCTGATTTCGAAAACAAAGACCCATTTACTGAGCAAGATGATGAAGATGAACCATTTTTTGTATTGTAATGGACTATTCTCCCTATCTAAGCCCAAAGGGGACATGGATTCGTTGTCAAAATGCAAAAATTGGTGCCAAAAGAAAATGCAGGTTACACCAAGAATAAAAGTATTTGTATGTGAAGTATGTAAATAGACAATCATTTAAAAAACATTAAAAAAAATATTTAAAATATTTTTCTTGTTTAAAATTTGCCTATTTTCTATTTTTTTGATTTTTAGACCCATTTAATAAGATGTGTGCTATTTTACCCAACTGATTGGCTAAAATGGCATACCGGCTTTTGTAGTACAAAATGATTTGTTCTGAATGTTTTGTTGTTTATTTACAGTTTCTTCTCGTTTTTCTCGTTAGCTGAAAGACTCTAGTACAATATGTAGTGTTTATAGCTTTGTAATAGCAATTTTGAAAAATATATTTGGTTTTTAAAAAAAAGTGTGCCATTTTATACCAATTTCCCCTACATTATTTTTATGCACATCTTATATTTTATTGGGATTACGGAAGCATTTTTTTTCGGGTAAATTTTAGAATTATTTTGCATTTCTTGTACCTACTTTTTTACACACGCCTAATAAGCAAATATTGTTACCCAGTCTTAACGTTAAATCCTTTTTAAACTTTTTAGCAAATTTGCGGAACTTTCATCATGAAATTTGATAAACTTTTTTAGATAATTCCTTAGCAGTAAAACTCTAAGCAGTCGTTTTACAGAAAATCTCGCCACGAAATGGGGCACAAGGATAATCCTGGATATATAAGTCTAATCCATAAACAGAAACACATGAAATTACTTTGGTTTAGGATATACGTTTTCTAATACATAGTTAAAAGAAATAACGATAATAATAACAAACAAGAAATTAGATATTATTTATAAAATATCTTGTAATTTCTTGACTGTATAACTTAAAAAAAAACTAAAACATTAATTCTTTAGGCTTAAAACTACTTCGGGTAAAACTTATGTTACTAAGTAGAAAAAAGTTTTTAAAAAACCAGATCATGTCACATTAAACATAATAATAACACAGGTCAACATTTGATCCACGCGGAAACGCCAGAAGCGGTTTGGGGCTATTAGGGTTTTTGGGGTCACTGAATATGATGAGAGGATAAGTTAACCTCCATTACGTCAGGTTCAGGACATTTAAAGGCAAGTGAAGAAAAACCCATCGGAAAAATCTGGAAAAATTCATGTATATGTTTTGAAGGTGGCTTACTCCGATTCCGGCGTTTATTATTTACTATTCAAAGACCCCTACGGTAAAAATCTAAGATATCAAAGATCATTTTAGGGTTATTTTAAAGTGTTTTTGGGATAAAATGTTAAAGTACGATTCTAAAAATCTGAAAAATAATGTATGTATGTTTTCCCGAGTCAGCAGAATCGAAATCAGCTTACCTCATAAGGTCAGGTTCTAGGTCATTTGAAGGCGAAGTGAAGAAAAGCATAGAAGAATCTGAAAAATTATGCATATAAATAAATTCAAGGTGTAAATAAACACCAGATTCAGATTCAGCAGCCCGAAAACATTTCCAGGAAATTTTTCCAGTTTTTTAGTTGATTTTTTCTTGACTGATCTTTAAATGATCTTGAACTTGACATGATGGAAGTTAACCGACCCTGTCATCGTAATCAGCGACTCAAAAACTTTAGTAGAGACCTAACCGCTTCCAGCGTTTCCGCGTAGATTAAATGTTGACCTGTGTTGTTATTTTGGTAATTGAACCACTACTGCATTTCCGGGATGAAAAAATGTTGCGGTAGTAATTTTCTTATTTATTTCGCTTTTTAAAGGTTTTTTAAGTTTTAGCTGTAATTTTTTTCATATGTCTATATATCTATGTGACTGTTGCAATAGTAATTTCTTTACCGTGTAATAATAAAAATGAAGCAAAAATTAGTAATATCAATCCACAGGTTTTTTTTAATTGTTTCGTTGATCAAACTTTATTTAAGTTTAAAAATAATAATAAAAAAACAAACAAGCATATAATAATAGTAGATGGCGAAAATTTAAATTAATAAATTCATTAAAAACTCAAGCATCCTTATTTGGCCAGATAAAAATTATGGACACAAAATTTTAATACCATAAAGAAACATTAGAAACACCCGTCAACCTATTAAAATTACATTTAGAGCACACAATTACAAAAACTAAAACCAAATTACTATAAGTTTAGCAATATTAGTTGGTAGATTCACGTTTGCACATTTTTTGTAAGGACAACAAATCGAAAAAATATTACATTAACAAAACTTTATAATCAAACATAATTTAGGAAACGTAAAAAATATTTTTATTTATCAAAAATTATAAAGGGTATAAAAGTGCGTTTACCTGTCTTTTAGGGTTAAACGGTTAAAGTTAAAATTCAGAGAATGCAATAACCAATTTATAGAAATTTTTTGTATTAGGTTAGACAATAATTATAACAATTTATTTATTTTTCTAATATATTTAATATAGCTTTTTAATACTAGAAAATAATGAAATAAGTAAAATTTTAACAAAGTTTTTAAAAATACATTGACTTAGTAAATTATTAAAAAAATCTGAGAAAGTTAAGTGTAAAAATAAAAAATGGAAATAAATTATTTAAAAAATAATTAAAAATAGTAAGAAAACATTTTAAGATTAAAAATATCAAACTTTTAAAATTTAAATTACTAACTTAACAAAAGTGTTTTCATTTAGGGAGAATAAAATACTTACAATGTGGGAGACCAGTGTCAATGTAAAAAAGTTTTGAATTGAGGTGTCCGTTTACTTTGTGATGATTCATTTTTAACTAGTAAATGAGAACACAGTTTTTACTTTGTTTACTATCACTATATTTAATAGTTTAATATAGTGATAGTAAACAAAGTAAAAACTGTGTTCTCATTTACTAGTTAAAAAAAGTTTAAATATTATAAAATGTTAAAGAAATCTTTGCCAGTATAGAACTTACTGATGTAAATTTAACTTTAAGGGCATTATAGTTAGATTTTTTAAAATTGTGATGACATATGTAATTAGAACTATTTTGGGTTACTAAATATTTTTTAAACATCCATAGCAAACTGTAATTTATCTTAACAAAAAAAGTCACTTGCTGGTATTATGTTTTTAGCCATACAAATTAAAAAATATATATTTATTTTTTTGTGTTGTAAAAATAAAACAAAGATGTATAAACAGATCCTAAAAAAACTTCGGGTACTCAGATTTTACTACCAGATAATAATCTATCTTGGTCTTAGTAATATTGTTGTTAAAATTTGGATTAACTGTATAAATTCATTTAAAAAATAAATTATCTTTAAATAATTTAATATGACGATTTTAATTGCTTTAATAAATAATAATAATTTCTCCCATTTAAGGGACAATAACAATAAGGTTTTTAATGAAACCGATAGTATATTTTCTACAGGCTTGTCGTCCAAGTGTAATCATGATTGTAAATTTATTTTGGTAACTATTTAAAAAAAATTAATTGGTAAGTGTTTTTTTTTACATAAAGTTTTAATGGTTACTTTTTCTTAAACAGTTTTAAAATAATAATATAAAAGTAAGATAATTAAAAAAATATTTTATTATGTTCAAAAGTACTTGTTAATGAATTACATACATACATAAAAATCAAAACAAAAGACTGTGACAACATTTTTAAAAATAATAATTTTAACAAACTAATAATTCATTTAAAAAAATCTGGCGAAAAAAAAATATTTGTTTATATTGTGTCCCATATAAAAAGAGCAACTTTGCGTTCTATCTTAAAAACCGTAAGTGATAAAATATAATTAAATACGTCACAGGACTCTACAAAAAAATTCTACATAAATATGCTTTTTACTATTTTTTTGTATCCATACTAATAATCAAAATACAGAGGTGTACTGAAAACACCAATCAAGCTAGCAAAATCGTGCCATCAGATCTGGCTTATCTCTCGTAGTTTAACCAATTCTCTGAAAATTCATTGAAAAGGCACCACCCTGTAGAAAGTAAACTAACTTTGTAAAATAAGCTTTTTATGTCCAGAATCATTATTTAAAAAAATACCATTTTTTGTGCAAAAATGTTATTAAAATAAAATTAACAAAACAAAAGGATGTTTTTAAAATGTCAATACTAAAGATATTTCATTTTTTAGCAAATGTGTGTATACTGCTTCTCACTAAAATTGTTGTAAATATTTATTAAAACATTATACAAAATAAATAACTTAACCTTCATAAACCCGTGGTCAAAAACTTACATTAAATACCGAGTGGGGTCCAAACGTACCCCAAAATTTTTGGCTTATTATTATTTTTAAATGTTCCAATTAGGAAATATCAAAATAAATACATTCTGCTCCTTAAAGTAATATATTTTTACATAAAACTTGTAAGCATTGATAAATGAGTAAACACATTTCGGAAAAATAATATGAAATGATTAGAAATAATAAAAACCAAAATAATTATGAAAAAGAACAAACATTCAGTAATATTTTAAATGATGATTTAATTCATACACCCCCATTACAAACTGTTATATTTCTTGAATGTTCTGCACATGAACTGTCTTTATTTCTGTCATAAAAGCATCGCTGCTTTCTGCCAATAACGGGAACAGGTTGTTCATTTCCTTACATTTAATTCTGGCAAAATGGTCAACATGGATTGTTTTATATTCGAATGTAGCGACTTGTCATTTTGGTATCTACGAACTATGTTTTCCTAATTAGTTCTTGACCCAACTCAATAAAAACATTCTTCTTCTATCAAGCGATTTTTTCCAATCTGGATTTTTCAACATCAAAGTTTATAGGCGGTAATGCCACCAATGTCCAGCAGATGGAAAAATATTGCCATCGGTCACCGATTACTTTTTCTTTGTGTCGTGAATTCCTTCGCTAATTTATCTGTTGTGTCCACTGCACCTTTTGTTTTATTGTATTGTAAGATAATGTCTGGTTTGTAATTAGTTTTCTCCACTTATTTTGTCATCGTTATGTTCTGTCGATAGAAGAACAACTGCCGCATTTTTTTTTTTTTTGGTACGTAGGAAACTAAGGTTTTATTTTCCATAAAAGCAAACATGCTTGAAAAGTCCTTCTTATATCTTGCTGGAAGTAGTTCTTTGGGAATATAAGGTTTATTTTGCAGTGTACCACACAAGGTAAGGTTTTTTCTAAGCCTATTAGCTAACTCAATACTGGTAAAAAGTTATCGAGTAGTTATTCCGTATCTGAAAGATAATGGTTCAGGTCCATCACTACCCTTTGTCCTTGGCCTTTCTCCGGTGTGTCTCCTACTTTGCCTAAAATTATTATTTTGCAATGAAAATCTAAATGTTTTTCATCAAAAAAACTTACCTAAATAAGGTTGCATATTCACTGTATATGCCGAACTACAATCAGCCAGTGCCCAAATTTTAACCCGTACTTATCCGGCTTGCTCTTCATGTAAACTCTAAAAGGAGCCTTGCCTCCGGAATGGGACTAACTGCTCATCCACGCACAGGTGTTCAGATGGATTAAAAGATTTCTTGCAATTTGTTACAAAACCTTCAAAAACATCTCTGATTGGGGCAAATTTATCAGTGCGTTTTCTTTTCTTCTCTTGTTTCAAAATTGTCAAATCTTAGAAAGCACATAATCTGTTGAAATCTGTTGCGAGACAAGGCAGATGATACTAGGAGAAATAGACATAAAGTTGGATCTTGGCTCCATAGTACACATATTGGCTCTTTAGCAGCGTGCCAGGCTCTAAAAATAATAGAGCAAACTAATAAATGCTTCCAGTTCTTCTTGCACAAAAGGAAAAAAGGCCTTCTCATTTCTCGCATAATATGATTCGGCTTTTCTATTCGTCTCCGATAAAATCCATCCACTTAATATCTTGTGAAAAAAATAGTTCAAAAGCTTCTTTTATGGTGGAAAGTGGGAACTATATCTGGTCAAACCTGGTGGAACCTTTTGAATATTACATTTTCGTCTCTTGATCTTCGTAGTAAAGGAACCTTTGACCACACACTACCATCTTTAGACGAATAAGTTGGGTGATCGGTATAAAGTTCACTGACGGGTCTACTTCATCTGCAGAATCTGTCGACTCATTTTCCTATCACTAACTTGTAAAACGTCATCTATCTCATCAATTTCAGTCACTGTGTCAGTCTCCTCAATATCACTTGCACCATCCTCTAGTGCTAAATCATCAAAATAAGTGTCGTAATCATCCGTTTCTAATATCGCCAATAGTTCTTCGTCCGGTTAGCTTATTTTCATTTCGAAACTTCCGTAGTTCTCATTTTCATAAACGCGTACTCGACAATCACTGTAAAAAACCCAACATTTATTTTGAGCTTTAATTTTAAAAAATTTTGTCTATAAAACTAAAATGTATCAATGACAAACATAAAAAGGCAAATAAAATAAATTGCTTAATTAACGTTATTTTCAATGTGCACAAAAGCTAAAATATTACATTTTTAATATATTTTTTAACGATAGGCGTAATATTTTTTAAAAAGATCAGTTAAATTAAAATTTACCTAGTTCGGTTTAACTTTTCGTTAAAATATGCTTTGATTTTTAAAAATTTAAAAAAAATTTGTTAGTTACCAATTAATATTTTTAACTCTTTATAGTTTATAAAAAATATTTTGATACAATACAAAATACTTTATTAAAAAAGGTTAGTTGCGCACCCTTGGTGCTTATAATTTGGCTGAAATGCAAATTGTCAGCCCCTTTTTAAAAAATGATTTTGCCGATTGCTGAGGTTTTGGTGCTATTTGTTGTGAAATACATATAATATTTAACCTTTAAGAATACGGTTCTCCAAAAAAAAAAAAAATAAACAGTTTGAGTAAATTACTTCTTCCTTAAATTACCCTTTTAACACAGCGTATGCTTTGACTAATGTAGTGTCATACAATTTTTTTCACAGAAAAAAAAAAAAACTAAAAATTAAAATTTGCAAAAAAAAAAAAAATTTTTCTTTTTTAAAAAAAAAATTTAGTTTAAATTTTATTTAAACAAATATATTTAGTTTTTTGGTTAATAATAAGTTTTATTTTACACTAATTTATTGTTGTACTCTGCAAGAAAATGCAGTAATAACACTTTTTATTTAATTTTACATTAAATTTAGAAAAAAAAACATATTGAGTTAATAGCTTCTTATATTAAGCTCTCTTTAAAAATTTTTTTGCTGTATGTATAAGCCTATTTAAAATTTCTTTTGGTAAGTCCAAAGTAATTAAAATAATATTTTAAAACTTTAAAAGTGTTTTTGTTATATCCCCAAATACAAAAACCCAATTTTATTATAAAGAATACATTTAGGTTTTTTAAATTTTAAAAAAATTTAGTTTGCTTACTTTATTCTTTTTTTTTTTTTGATTCTCAAATATATTAAATACAAAGGTTTTTTGTTACTATTGTTCCCTTAAAATCCCAAATTTTTGGGCCCAAGTAATACTTTAAGATAAGTATGCAGGTACTTTAAGTTTTATTAAAATTTATTCTAATTTTTTATTTCTAACTTAATGCGTGCCTTTGTTTTTTCAAGAAATGATCAGTTTTTAACTAATAATGCATATTGGTCCAAATTTGATCTGATCCCGAGTTGTGTATCATTACAAGATTTGTTGGGGAACTGATTTTTAATCAATAACGGCCATTTAATTACTATGGCAATTCTTTTCTTAAAACTTTTCACACTCTGTGGGGTTTTTTCAGTAACACAACAAATGTTTTAATAATAAAAAACTGTGAGATTGTCCCTCTTAACACTTTACATCTTAGTCATCTTGTTTTTATAATTTCTAATGGTAACATTTCGGTAGAGACAATTAGCATTGCTTCTTATGGCAAATTTTGAGATTATTAACTTAATGGTCTATTGTTTTTACAAAAAATAATCGAAGTTTTTAAAACAATTATAATTGGTCCGAAATTCGATCTATATTGATTCCTAAAACAAAATACATTTTAAAAAAAATTTAAAAAATAAAAACACTATTCCCCACAAATTATTTTTAAAAATCTAATAATATATTTTAATCAAATAACAATTTTCCAAGAAGGGCAGCATAAAAAATGCTAAACACAATCAAAATCAGAAGCTGATGGAAGTCATTTTCTAAATAGTGTTTACCACTTGCTTTTCTAAGGAAAAAGGAAAAAATATTAACAGGAAAAAGGAATGGTTTAAAAAAGGGTTTTCTTTGAGTCTTTTAAACAGGGATCATAAAAAAAACAATAAAATAAAATGGCGTTTTTTGATATCCGATAAAATGAAATCAGTCGCTTTATCTTTTTTTTTCTTTCTTTAGATGAACTTCGTGTGTGTGATCATTTAGATTATTTGATAGATATTTAATAAATACGGTTGATACTAACAAACTTTAGATCAAAAAAAATATTAGTTCCCTAGCTAAAAAAAAATAAGTGAATTCTGGCATACATACATACATATAAACAGGGTGTTCCCCCGATGAATTGCGGTGATCGATTTATCAAATGGGCTTTGAAAAATTTGGAAAATTTAAGGTATACTTATGTCGATGGGAGCATCTTTTTTCAAGTTGGTGGCACTTTTGGTTTTCTGGAAGAAAGTTTTAAAATGTTATTTTTAGTTCAATAGAAATTTCGTTGGGCAAATTTAAAATTTTTTACGTATAAAACGACGTTTGCAGGCTCTAAAATAAATATTAATTTTAATAAAAACCCCTTATTTCTAATTTAAGTTAGTTATTCTTAAGTTAAAAACTTCTGTATAAGATTTTTTTTACAATATTTTATAAACTTATTATAGATACAGGTTGTTCAAAAAATAAGATCAAAATAATATTGAGAACATGGCCATTTTTTTAACAGAAACTTCATTTTTTTATAATTTTATTTACTTAAGCATGAAAAAAGGAAAGTTTGTGTAATTGTACATTTTTAAAATTTGTAGTTGCTGATATATTGCTAGATTAATATTTTATATGGCATGCTGATTTGAAGTTATATACTCTAGTTGGTTTGACGGTGAAATTTCTATAGCGATTGTTTTTAACAATATTAAAAAACTCCTCCGATTATTGTTTAATCCCCCATATAAAAATTTTAAAAACCCCAAAAGTTTAAAATGAACCCGTGTTTACAAACTTGCTAATTTTTTGCAAAATAAGATAAAATTTTTAAAAATTTGTGTATTTTCATAAAAAAAATATTTCTGGAAAGTTTCTTAATTTAATTATTTATCTTTTTTAAGAAGATGTTTATTTATATATGTACAAATAATAAAATTCTTGCAATTTATTTTGATAATAAATTTGAAATTAAATTTATGTTAAAAACAATTTTATTGTTTGGTTAATATTTAATTAAAAAATAATTGTACTCACCACAAAAGGGTAAATACCCATGTTCGGAGCACAAATTATTATTTTTTTAAAACAGCACTTGTTTTTTTTCGAAGAATAAGATTTCTTTGTTGCACACATCTCGTTTCTAAAACTAAAAAAACTACAGTTGTAAATTTTTAACATATCCGCATTTTCCCGATTTAAATACATCAAAAGTGTCTTTGGGCCCTTTAACACGTACCTATTTACAACTGACTACACAAGGACAAAGGGTTTTTGGTTAGATGGCTACGTTGCCATTTACATTTTTAACTGGGAAAAATTATTATTATATTATTTAATTTTAATTTGTGCGAAACATTTGAAACTTAGTTTATTTTTTGAAATAAATCTACTGAACCAATCAAGACAAAAATTTTAGGGTTTTAAAAATAATTCTTTCAAAATTAAACTTTGACATCGTTTAGACAAAAAACTGTTAAGTTTTGACACATATGTTTTAGATTTTCGACTTGTTTTGGCCCCATTATGATTTAAAAATTTTAGTATCATACTTTTTTTCACCCCGTTTTTTTTTTTTATATATAAAAATATATATATATATATATATATATATATATATATATATATATATATATATATATATATATATATATATATAAAATATATATATATATATATATATATATATATATATATATATACAAAAAAAAAAAAAAAAAAAAAAAAAAAAAAGGGGGTTACTTAATGGTATGTCATATTTGAAGGGGGGCATTTTCCCGGATCGATTTTAAATTGAAAGTTCATATAAACGTGGGCCCCTAAAAAGCTTAGTTATTAGATACAGGGTGTTAAATATATAATAAATAAAATATTGTTTTTCGGATGAAGCAACAAAAATGCTAACCAATTTCCAAACAAACATTACGGGCCCAGGAAAATCATGCGTTACAGAGACACATTTTGGAAAAATTTTTTTTACGGACGTACCGACCGATAAATTTAATTTTTTCCAGGGGCCTTCGGGAAAATTTTTTTTCTCCAAAAATTTGTTTGCTTCGTGCCCTTTTAGGCAATTTGGACAATGGGGGCCCCCTTTAAATTTTTAGCCTAACCCCAAAAAACATTGGATAGGCCGTGGGGACCACAATTTGGCCACCTAGATCGCCTGACCTGAACAGCCTAGATTTTTATTTGTGGGGCACCTAAAAACATTAGTTTATCAGACACCAATTGTGACATTAGAAGAACTCAGAAATAGAATTATTGACGGATGTGAAACTATCCGAAACACGCATGGAATTTTTGAAAGGGTTCGTAATTCAATGAGAAGAAAGAGCAGAAGCCTCCCTTAGAGGCGAGGTGGTCATTTCCAACATTTTTGTAAATTACGTATGTATTGTATTTAATTGTTATTGCTTTTTGTTCACTAGTTTGTAAGAAAATAGTTTAAAAAATAAATATTTGAAAAATGTATTTAAAATTGAAAAAAAGTTTAACACAATCAAGAATGATAATTAACGTCAGTGTCATAATGTTTACAACAACAAAACAACAATCGCTGGCAACGAGCAAAGCTCGATATAAAATTTAATATATATATATATATATATATATATATATATATATATATATATATATATATATATATATATATATATATATATATATATAGCTATATATATATTTTTTTTTTTTATATATATATACATATAATATATATATATATATATATATATATATAATATATATATATATATATATATATATATATAATAATATAATATATATATATATATATAATATATATATAATATATATATATATATATATATATCTTCTTCTGAACTCTATTAAACGGCGTTAACATTTTAGTTGGCATGAACATCTGAATTTTAAAATGTTAATATCGTGTATACTTATATGTGATTTTTTTTCCCAGGTTTTAGACATTTCTGACTGTTTATTTAGGAAAAGTTAAGTTAAAATATTTTGGTTTATTGCCCCAAAATTTAAAAGGTATATTTAAATTAAAGATTTTTTTTGTTTGTTTCTACAAAATAAGGAAACTTTAAGAGACAAAGCTAATAATCATATAAATTAGTAAATAATTTAATAAACAATATTAAATTATTAATAAGAAATTTTACACCAATCATTTTTTGCGCGACAAGTTTAAAACGACTTATACTAAAAATATAGGTAAAACCATGAGACATGGTGAATAAAACCACATAGATACCTTACCCTGTAGGAGTAAACGATTTTTTTTTTGTTAGAAGTTGCTTAATTTTATTATTCCAATGCTTAAAAATTCCCCGAAAGAAGGGCAAATTTTAAAACTATGTACTTCTTTACATGTGATAAAATATCTCGTGAAAACAAACCAAAAAAGTCTTTAACTCTAAATGACCATGTATATTTGAGACAATAAACCAAAATATTTTTCTTTAATAAAGTAAAAAAGGGTTTATAAATGTATACATTCTGAAAATATATACGAGAATATCACATTTCCATTTTTAGTTGGCATAATCCATATTATTTATTCGGTACTGGACCACCCTGTTTGTTAAATGTTAAATCATATTTTTTTAACTCTATATAAATAAACAAAATATTATTCTATTAAATGTGAACAAAAATTTCACTCATTTTGTGCGTTTATATTGAAATTAAAAAAAAGTTAAGCTTAACTTCTCAGTGATTTTGGGCCACCCTATAGACCTGCACAAAAAAAGTCCCATTTTTAAAAATGTTCCTGTTAGTCTCAGAAATAACATACTTTGATAAAAAAAATCGTTTGGGGCAGAATCTCATGTCATGTGTGCCATATCATTTGATTTCGATATAGTTAAAAACAGAAAAAAATGGGGATAAGCCTCCTCTAAAGATCATCTGGTATATGGTGAATGTAAGGACGAAAGAAAACGATCTGTCGAGCTAAAAAAAGACATTCTCGCCGGAGAAAAAAATCATTGTCTGTCCAGTCCCCTTTATAGGAGACGAGAAAATGGATTCTCGTGTCTCGTCTTTCCCGGGAACACTAGTCGTGAAACTTTTATTGAGCATTAAGCCCGGGGATGTTTTTAAAAGTTTTCTCTTGGGGCATAATTATTCTTTTTAAAAAATATTTATCCGTTAAAATATATTACTGTATTACTATACTTTTAATAAGATAAAATTATATAAAACACAAAACCAATTTTCATACATAAATTAAAGTTTATTCAGGGATCTTAATTTAATTAAAGAAGGGTTCTTTATTGGTATTCTATTTTTGAAGGCTTTCTTGTTCGCTCTAGTAGGTTCATTACCAAACCAAATTTTAGCAACGAAATGGGGTTAAACTCAAGATTAATAAAGACTGCTAATTGCGGTCCCATAGAAATTTGTGGTAATTATATGCAGTTGTTCTACAATATTTACATTGGCAATGTGCCTTACATTGAAGAAAATGGCTGACTTAATCCTTGAAGTTAAAAAAGCGTTTGGTGTAGGAGACGATGAGGGAAAATTTTTAAATTTTTCTAGATAACGGTAAATTTTCTTATTCTGACAATTATATTACAGTATAAAGATAAGCATTTTTTTCTTATACAGAGAAGTTATTTAATCAATTTTTTTACATAAAATTGGCAAAACAAAGCAGTTATTACCAATTATTTAAAAAATTAAAAATTAAATACCAACTTAATTGTCCCCATATTTTCGACCACTGCTTTAAGATAATTTACAATGCTTTGTTTACTACTGTTACTGGGTGTGAAAAGTTTTTATTTATTTACTCGGTTTTAGATACGACTGTCAATTTGGGCAGGGGTAAATAATTGGAGTAATAATCCATGCGAGTTTTAAAATTATTTTTGATTTGGTGTTGTTTTTTTTTAATAAAAATGGCACGTGTTTTTGTAAACAATAATGGATATAAATGTATTACATCTGCAGCATGTCTTTGTTTTTAAAAAACTGGCAATAAATAATTTTTCGAGTTCTACAAGCTTGCTAAAATAAAGGACGCAACTTTAAGAATACCTCTAGCAGTTTGATTTCATTGTTAGCGGTGCGTTTTTTCCTTCGATTAATAAGTTTGAGATGGGGTTTTTTCACTCACCTAAATCAGTTGTGTTTTAAATATATTGGAATAGCAAGCTTTGCTGGTTTTTTTTAATAAAATTGCTTTTCGAACAACAAAATCCTAAAAATCCTTAGTATTTGCTTTACAGATATTTATTTAATGATTTATTTTGTGACTTCTAGCTGCTTCCTTGTAAGGTCTACCTTAAATGTTAACATTTGCATTTTTGTGCCGAATTGCTAGTCGACTATACAGGGTGATTCCTAAATTGACGCTTTTTTTAACTGTGTATAGAACTCATTAAAATAAACAACTTTTTTAAACAACTTTTTTTAAAATACTGAAAAATAAGAAACTTACATTCATTTAATGTGTCAAATACGGTCCTGTCAAAAATTTTGGTAAAATTTTACTTTACGGACACCACGCCGATTTTCATGAATTTTTGCATACAGGGGTTTTGGGAGCGCTGATCACGAATCTAAAATCAGTTTTTTCCGGCAACCTTTGGTTTTTTGAGTTATTAGGCCCCAAAGTGGACTAACCTTAAAATTCTCCCTTCTTGAAACCGATTACCAACAAATGGGAACATACACTGATTAGGCACTTATATATTAAACAAATACACTAAAATTTACAATAATTTATTGTCCGTTTTAAGTAAAATTATCTTAAATAAATCCACTTTTCTGTACGTTGTAAGGAGATTTATGACGTATAACTGGTTGCCTGATTCATAATTAAGTTGTCAAAATAAAAAAAAACCGAATTTTTTTAAAGGTGTTTTTACTAAAAATATGCAATAAACTTTTAAAAATTTTAGTGTATTCGTTTAATAAATAAGTCCCCAATCAGTGTATGTTCCATTTTGATGGTAATCAGTTTCAAGAAGGAGGAATTTGGGAAAAATGTCCATTTTGAGGTTAGTCCACATTGAGGCCAAAACTCAAAAACAAGAGGTTCCCGGCCAGATTCGTGATAAATGCCCCAAACCCTGTATGCAAAAATTCATAAAAAGGGGTTGATCCGTAAAGTAAAATTTTACCACAATTTTTAATTTCATTTCGGGTGAACACAAAACTGAACTCGACGTGGAAAGTCTTCTGGCTGTAGGGCTTAAACACGTTGAACGAAAACGGGATACAACTGATTTTACCGCAATGTTGTCCACACTTTTTTTTTGACTTAAACCGACCTGACTTGCAATCACCTGAGAACTTGTTGTTGGATGAGCCCGCAACGAAAACCATCACGCGTACAATCTCGAAACAGCGGCCGTAGATTGACGAAACTTTATAAAAAATCAGCAACATATCTACGAATTTATCGTTTTCGTATTGTGTTATTATCGCCATTTAGCAATAATTTAAAATAAACCTTTATCTCGTCTGGTAAAAGCAAAGGGACTAATTTTTAATGCGTGATTAACAAGGCAAAAAATAAACGTAAATAAGAAATAAACTCTTTTTCTGCCCAGTCCCGCACTAGACACATTTTCAAATAGATTTATGTAGGTTTGTTATTTTTGGGTTTTTTAAAAAAAGTTTGTGTTTCTGTTTTTTTTTTTGTAGAACAAGCGGTTTTTATATCTAAAACGGTTTAAAATTTCTCTGTTATCTTTTTACAATTAAAGATACTTAGTCCTATCTAGTGTCTTAGTCAATTAATTTTCATTTATCGAGCCCAAAATTGATGTGCTAGGTTTAAGGCTAATGTTGTCCCATCGTGCAGTTTGTATATTCCTTATTTACATACCACCCAACCTTGGTGTTCAAGTTTATGATACACTGTTCGACGAAATGTTAAATTCTAATTATTTTACTAATGATGACGATCTGATAATTTTGGGGGATTTTAACATACCTACATATGTAAATTATTTAAGGGACCTCTCCTATAACGATAATTATGTTTCCATATTCTTAAACTTGTGTGAGTTCTTGCGTTTAAATCAGCATAATAAGGTCTATAATGAATATAATCGTATTTTGGATCTTGTTTTAAGTCGAAGCCTTCTTTGCGTTGTTCAAACAGAAAATCCCTTGATACCTTTGGATGCTCATCATCCCGCTCTGGAAATATCACTGCCCATCATGAGTAGCTCTGTTAAGTTTCCTACCAATGATGTACCCAATAAATTTTCGTAAAGCAAATTATCCGGCCCTCTATAATGATATTTTAAATGCGGATTTTTCCTTTATAACTTCCTCAAATAATGTTAATGAGGCTTGCGATCAAATTTTACTCTATTTTAGACTTAATACTGGCAAAAAAAGTTTCCTATTTCAAACCCCAAAGATAATAAATATCCACAGGGGTATTTTTGGTTCAATATTTTGAAACATTAAAAAAAAGAGTAAAATTTTGGAAAAAGATATAGACGATAAAAAAAATAACGATGATTTTAAAATTAAAAAAAACCCTTTCTAGAAATGTTAAATTGAAATTGATAAAGGTAAAAAAAATTTGGTAGCGGATGCTGAACGAGATTTTTTGATAATCCAATAAATTTTTCTTTTTTAAAGGGAAAAAAAGAATGTAACTGGTATTCCGTGTAATAAGATAAAAAAAAGATAAAGATAAAGATAATTTTTATTTCCTCAATTTAAAAGTAAAAACGGGACAATAATTGACGAAAACGTAAAAAAAGTCCTTAAAAAAAATTTACTAAAATTAACAAAAAAATATATTAAAAAAAAAAAATAAAACGTTTTGTACAAAAAAAATAACTTACATAAAATAAAAAAAAAACAACAGAAATTTGGGGGTAGTTTTTACCTTGAAAAAAAACCCTCAAAGCAGTAACAAGTTCTATCTAGTAGAAATTTTTTAAATTTAAAAAATTGATATTTTGGAGTTTTTTATGTCATCTTTAAAGGGGAAATTTATAACATTTACAACAATTAAAAAAAAAAAATGTTTTTGGTATGTTGCTGTCCGATGCCTGCCCGGGAAACCAAAAAATTTTGTTTGTGACGTGTTGCATACCATTATTAAAAATAACCCTCTATTTCTGTAAAAAAATGCACAGTTCCAAAATATGGGTTGAATAAAAAGTCAAAATTTTTAATGTTTTAAAAGCGTCACGACATGTTTCTCGATTTTTTAAAACCCACTGATTATCCGAACTGCGTATTTTTTGAAGCAAAAAACCCTATCAACCCCTAACCCCCACCATAACAAATAACCCCATATTTTAAATGGGTTTGAAAGTATGCATAATAAAGAGTAAAAAGGGGTGTTCACGCAATGTTGGGAAAATAAAATTTAAAGCATAACAAGCACTACGAAATTTTTTACAGAGAAAAAACTATATGCGAGTTCCACTAAATTTAAAAAAACCAGATATAAACCCAACATTTTAGTGGTTTCACCACAATTAATAGGACTTGGACTTTCAAAAAGTGTAAATTTTATCAAAATTTGGGGCCGCCTTGATAGAGTATAAAAAAAAGATTTGTGGTTTTGCTTGTATTTAAATTAAGAAAATTTTTTTTTCGACCCCAAAATAATTTTACGATATACGTTTTCACTACTAATTTTTAACTTATAAGGGTGTTTTTTTTTAATTTAAAATATTAGTATCGTCAGCGTAGCAAATTTAAATATATTTGAATTGGTACTAAGATAATTAATAATGTATTCGAATAAACCGGAGTAGAGGACCCAATATAGATCCCTGTGGTACCCTCGGGTAACACGACCCTTTCACTTTTTTGCCCGTTTTAAAAGGAAAAACTGAAAGCGTTTTCCAGATAACTTTTTCAAAAATTGTAGGGAAACCCCCCCAACCCCATACCGATACAATTTTTCCAACAAAAAACGGGGTGTACAAATCAAAAGCGGGGAGAAATCCAAAAAAAGCCCCAAAACAAAAACCACTATCCAATCCCTCAACATTTCCACTTTTGAAATGCCATGATGCTGTTTCAGTCCCTTTTATTTTTTAGTAAAACCACCAAATAATTGATAGAAAACTTGTTATTTTCGAAAACTTTTTAAACCCGTGTTTTTATTGGTAATTCAAATATCTTAGAGATGGGGCGAAAGTAGACTTATCCCCTGTAATTAGTATAAAATTTGAACCCCCCTTTTTATATTTTGGGGTATGAATACCCAATTTTAGTCCATCTGGAAAATTCCTTTTTCCCCATTGATAATTTAAAAGAGAAAAAAAAAAAGAATGGGAGACAACTGATTTTTACATTTTTTTAAAAAAATTTTTTGATATATTATCCCCCCGCAGGCTTTGGGAATTTTTTAAAATTTCTATGAAAATATGAAAAGCCCTTTGCTCACCAATAGGAACATAAAAAAGGTCTTACCAAAAGAAGGCACATTACGCGAAAAAAAAATCATAGTCAATTGATTATGGACAGGGTTACCATCCACACCAGCAAAGTTAATGTTAAAATTATTTGAACTACTGCATCGGACAGCCTCACACCATTGTCCAAAATTTCTACTTCCTTTCTTGTTACATTTTTTTTTTGCAATTTTTTTAGGGACCAACCAAACACCCCTTGATTTATTTTGTGCATTTTTTATTAGATCATCGTGATATTTTAATTTAGAAAATTTTAGCTTTTCCCGATACGACGGTTTAAATAATAAATCCTTTATAACCCCGGGATCATGTTTAGATAGTTCGGAAAAGGTCACTCTTTTTTTAAGTGTAAAAATTTCCGGGCCCTTAAATTTTATGCTTTTCGGTTTTCTTGTTAAGAAGACGTCGTTGTAGAGGAAAGCATGATTCAAAATAAAACAAGAGCAAATTGGAAAATATATCAAAGGCCTTTAGGACATGACCGGGAGTAAAACATCACTCCAATCTTCAGACTGTAAACTTTGAAAAAAAACGAGTTGTATTATTATTACAAAAATTTCGTCTATATTCAAAAATTTTTGGGTTTTGGAACATTGATCTTTTAAAGATATTCCTAGAAACTGAGAGTAATGTTTTGATACTTTTAATTTACAACATTTGCTTTATATTTCAACTCTTCACTAATTAAAAAATTTTCTATAAAATTTTTTCAGCCTTTTAAAACACCCCCGGGGGGTTCCCTTTTTAGTAACAATAATTTTAAAGCAGTGCAGAAGATCAGTTAAAAATTTCAAAAGAAAATTTCGCAAAATTTAGGGTTTAAAAACAATTCCCATAATAACATTATATTTAAAATTAGAAACATAAAAAGTAAATCCTGAAAAAAAGGGTTTTAAAAAATCCCCCCCGAAGGTGGACGATAAACAACGACTATAATACTTTTCAGTTTATCAATTTTTACACTAGGGACTCCAAAACTCCTTCCAAAAAAAAAACGACACATTAAGCTTCCCGGCATTAAAAATAAATTTTTTCGTTCGTAAAAATTGCAACACCCCCCTGAACCCCATTTTGAGCGGCAGTACCCAAGACACAGGGTAAAATTTTTAAATTTAAATTTTTAATTGCGACTGCCTTTGCCAATGTTCCGTTATTAAGAGTATGTGACATAAATGACCTTTAAAGGGGGTCCAAACCAAAACCTTATTACCTAGGCAATAACATTTTTGACATATTATGATGAAAGCCGGGGATCCCAAGAAAAAAACTGCTTCCGTCTGATTTATACCTTTTCAGGTTGGGCTTTAATTTTTATCGTCGAATGTTGTAAAAATCAATTTCCCAAATCACTATTTATTTTTTGGGTTTTTGGGCCTGTGGCGTGGCAGAAATTTTTAAAGTTTCAGTAGTTAATTCTTTATTGTTTTGTAAAAATCACATCAATTCCAATTATTTTTTATACCCCGAAAAAACTTTAAAAGGGCCTTTACCTCTATTAAATTGTTACTATTAATGTACTTATTTATTACATAAAATCACACAGCGCAGAAAGCAAAAATTTTTTAATGTAGGGTTTAGAGTAACAGTAAAATTTTCAAAAATTTTTATCCCGAAGATGCTTATTAGTTTCCCCAAAAAATTTACGTGCCGAAAATTATAGGAAAATTTTTTCCAATTCACAGTTAAAATTAAACATTAATTTATTTAAAAAAACCCGGTTTTTGGGAGGTAGCTCCCACTAAAGTTACATTTGTGCTTGTAAGCGATTCTAAAAATCTTATTTAAAATGTGGAATCTATTTTTTCCCGTCTTTTTAAAACATTAATAACTCCCCCAAAAATAAATAAATGATCATGGGTCCAAAATCCGAACAAAAAGGGGAGCATCCTTAATAATATCGTTAAAAAAACCGTTTGGGTTTTAAAAAAAGAATGACCGAAAAATTTTAACTTTAGATAAAAAACTGTTTAGCATGGCCCCTTTTTTCAAAATTTATTTATCACCAACACCAGGTTTTGGGTTTTGTGCTAAAATTTTCATTTTCCGCATTTATTTTCTTTAACTATTTTTCTTGGGTTTAAAATTCAAAAAATTTTTTAACCGCATTATTTTTTTTATTTTGGGTATTTGGGTGTTCTTTTTCATTTTTTTTTTTAGTTAAGGAATTGAAGAAATTTTTAAATTTTTTTTCCAGACACCGAATTTTATTTAATAGGAAAAAAATGGTTTTATTTTTGGCGGTTTTTTATTCCCAAACTTGGGTTCCCCCATTTTTTGTTTTTTGTTTATTTTTGGGGAATGCAGAAAACTAGAGTTCAAAGGGAACCCAAACGATTTATCAGTTCCCTTTTTTACCCCTTTGGAAAATCCCCTTTTTTTTTGGGGTTTTAAGGGCAACCAATTTTAAATGGATAAAAAAAACACCATTTTTTAGGTTAAAAAATTTTTTAAAGACATTAAAAAAACAAAAATTAAAATTTATTTTTTTCAATTTTTCAAAAAAGTTGGGTTTTTAAAAAAGTATTATACCCGAAAAACAAATTTTAAAAAATTAAATTTTGGTTTTTTAAAAAAAAGCTTAAAAAACCCTTTGGGATGTAGGTAGTTAATGTTTTTGAGTTTTTTCCCGTCCACTTATATTTAAACCCCAACTTCCCCAATTTTTTTAATGAAGAAAACAAACATTTTATTTTTCTTTTACCAAATTAAAAGGAAAAAGTCTTTGGAAGGGAATTAAGGGGCTTAAGCCCAAGTTTAATTTCTTCCAAAGGGATCCCCGGTTTTTTTGTTAGGGGTTGGGTCTTTCAACTTACTTTTTCCTTGTTTTTCCCGGGGGATCTGGAAAATTTTAAAATCCCCAAATTTAAAAAAAAAAAAGATAGGGGAATGCAAGGGAAAGGGTGAATTGTAATTTTCAAAAATTTTACAAAAAATTTTTTAAAAAAGTTTTACATTTAAAAAAATTTTTTCTTACAAAATAGAAATCAACCAAGATCAAATCTTTTTCCAAACGCCAACAATTACCAACCATTAACGATTGATATATCTCAGAAAATCTTGGGTTTGGGGTGGTCATTTGTTATTTATAAAATTTCTAAGGGGTTTTACCCGACCAGGTATTTTGTTTTTCAAAGTTTTATAGCTTTGGGTTTTAAAAAAAATTTTTCTTTTTTTTTAAAATCATATTTTAAATTTTTGGGGGAACTGACTGAAAAAACCGTTTTCAAAAATTTTAAAAATGCTATTCCGGAAAGGGCCCCAATTTCAACATCTTTGGGGAATGACACCCCAAACATATTAAATCCAAAAACCTTTTTTTCGCCGATGATTTAAAAAAATATTGTCAAATTAAACCCTTTGGGGGGATTTGTAACTAAAAATAACGGGATATTTTTAAACTGGTGGGGATGAAAAAAAAGTTTCCTTTTAAAAATTAAAAAAAAAAGGGGGTTACGATGGTTTTTTCCGAAAAAAGACACCGAAATTTTTCCCTTTTAAAAACCCCAAACCGAACTGCAAAAAAGCCCCAATTTTTGGATTTAAAACCCCTTTATTTTGGGTTTTTTTTTGTAAATCAAATTTAAAGAAATTTGTTAAGTTCTTATAGAAGCTTTGGGGTTTTTTTTAAATTTAAGGGACTTTAGTGTTATAAAGTCGGAAATTTTTCGTTTAATGCCTTTTTGCGTTCTAAGCTGGGGTATTTCCCTTTTTTTAAACCCCTATGAAGTTCATTTTAGTAAATTTGAAAAGATTCAGAGACGTTTTAAAATCTTTGGGTTTAAAAGGGAAAGGATTTTCCCACCTTTTTGGGTTTCCCAAAAGATGTTTTTAAATAGATTTAACTTTGTGACCTTTTAAGAGGGAGAATACCTTCAATTATTTTTTCATAAAATTAAACAATAAAAAAAGATTTTCCTGATATTTTAAAATAAAAATTTAAAATTTTCCCCCCCTTCAGACACGAATTAGTTTTCCTTTTTTTATTTTCCCGCCCAAAACAAACCCACTTAATGTTTTCCCCATTTATTAAGTGGGGGAAAATTGAAAAAGAAAGCAATCTTTATATTTTTTTTTGTAGTTTATTTAAATTACAAATTTTTTTTAAATGGAATTTATTTTTTGGTTAAAAAAATGAAAGAAAAGGATTATAATTTTTCAAAGGGGAAATTGAGAACTGTTCTTTTTTTATCTTATGGTAATATTGTTAAGCACTGTAATTTTATTATCAATATTATTTTAAATATTTATTAAAATTTTCCACCCCTTTAAATTTTTAAAAATTTTCTGGGGAAAATTGTATTATTATAAAAAATTATAAATAAATAAATAAATCTATATTTATTTATTTTCTTTCCCTTATTTTTTTTTAAAATTTTTTTGGGTTTAGGGGTTTAAAAAACCGTTGGCCCCCGATACTAGTTAATTAGCCAGCTCTTCCCTTTTCAGGCACAAGTTGCGACGTGGCAGAGTGAGCTTTTGTAGAAGAAGGACCCCATCAATTGATCGTGAGTCTCTCCTTAATCCCCGAGGGTTGAACATCAGTTGATACGACGCCGTTAACCGCTCTTTTAAAAAAGACCTATGTAGCTCTTTATCGCATGATTTTACTGGTCGGAAAGAAACTGCATTATTTTATTGGTTTACTTAAGTTTCATTTTCTGGGATTAGGTTCTGTCTATGAGTCAGGCTACACCTGGTGTTTAAGTGCTAGTTTTCTTCTTTTTCGCTGAGATACGATTATAAAGAGTAGAGGAAGAAGTGGAATCGCATGGCTTTAAAAACGGTAATTGTTTTTATGTAAAACTATTCTAAAAGATGTTACAAGATGGTGCAGTAATTGTTCATACTGGTGCTATATACAATTTTATTATGTGCAAAAATAGTACAAAAGTAAAAGTAGAATATTCAATAACTTTAAAAAAGCAACAATAATATACACTTCTTAAATTAAAAGAGCCTCTGCTTAACAAAAATAACAAAATATATTTTTTTAAAAGTAACATAAGAAGTGTTATAAATTCTTAAAAGTATGCTTTTAAAATAATAGATATAACATAATTGTAATTTAATATGTTTATGGGTTAGATAATAGACGTAACATTTTATTGTTATTATAATAAAGATTTGACTATTCAGCCCTGGACGAGAGAATATTCACTCATTACAGATATCAAAGAATTAAACTGTGTTGTCTCAGCCCTAGGTGAACTGGAATCTAATCTAATCTAATCCCTTTCACTCTCATTCTACGAGCTTATTGGTCCGCGCAGAAGGGGCAACACACCGCCGACCAATCAGCACGCAGACAAGAAAAGGATTAAATTTATTGGCGCTTTTCTCTCGCACGCTGTTCGCACTGTCGAGCGGCAAGAATGCCTCTAGAAGGGATATGCTCAGAGGCATGAACCCAGAGATGTTCACTTAAGAACAATTATTTAATGTTCTCGGGAATATCTTTGGTTTATTACTATTATTATTAAAATGAGTTCAGTAGGCATTTCCGCAAAGACAAAAAAGGAACATGAGTCATAATTAAAATAAATGAAGCTCATGAATCCTACGAAACAGAAAGAGCCTGATACCTTAGATTATGCGTAAAAGACCCGACCCTGTTAAAAAGGTATCATTAAATCTGAGACCCATTTTGCTAATATTATATAAGGTTTAAAAAAATTCCTGAATTAAAAGTGAAAAGACATATTATTAAACATCGAAATAATGTCTTTCAATTATTGTATAAAATGTTTAGCATGAATATATTTTAAGTTGTATTAAAAACTGTTTGATATGGCAAGAGACTATAGGATCTCTTTTAAAATTCTTAATATTTTACCGAAATGTACCAATTTTATTTTCTTTTAAAGCAAAAAATAATATTTATAACTTTGAGCTCTACTGCTAAATTTATTATTTAATTATCCCTTGTCAAATATTTTTTTAAATAAGTATTAAAAAGTATAGAACATAATAATTTGCCTTCAAATGAACAAGTTTTGCATGTTTTAATTTTTAACATAAGTGAAGTAAAACTTACTATTATTTAAGGAATTTCGGACTTCCATTGTTTTTTTATTTATTCACACAACGCTTCGGGCAGTTCTGTCTCTATTCGTTATCAAGTATACAGTTTACACTTGGATAACGGATAGAGATAAAACTGCCCAAAGGGTTGTGTGAATAAATAACAATTACGACAATGAAAGTCCAAAATTCTTTTAATGTTAGTATCAAATCATTGTTATCACAAGTAAAACTTGGTTTACGTAAAAAGTCGCGGTAACTATTCCTAATTTTAAACAAAGCTCGCATATCAACACAGATAAAATAACATTGTATTGAAAAAGTTGAAAATATTTACGGGAGTGGAGATCACTACATGTCAGCTAACAGGCAGAGCAAAAGTGCAAAACAAAAGAATACATTTATTTGTGAAAATAATGAAAGATTTATTTGATATATCTTATGCAAAAGACCTTAAGCTAATAATAATTGACGAAAACAAACAGTTTTTAATTAATCAATAAAAAAAGGCCTTTCGGAATTTATGTACCTAATATGTAACAAAAAAAAAACATAAAAAAAATGTCCGAGCGATTTAAACAATGTATTCAAGAAATATTTAAATTATTGAAAAGCGTGATAGTTTTATCCTCGATAATTAGTTTTTCTGTTAAAATTGGGAGTAAAATAAAAATGGAGTAAGAGTTTCAAAAGGAAGTACGGCTATCCCTACAAAAGCCTGGTCGCTCACGTTCAAAAAGAAAAAAAAAATTGACGGAACAAGAAAGATTGTAAAATAAGGAAAGAATTAATAAAATATAAAAACATATCCTATGACATATGTTACGCCACAAGTGATAAAATAAAAAACCATTTGTGGTATTTTAATTCTGAAAGGTTGTATTGTCACTCTTTAAAAAAAATATTTCGTTACGAAGGAAATGCCTAAATAGGCCACTGACACATAAAAAGGGCACGAAATGGGTAATAGTAGGGGAATTAAATCAAACTGAATACAAAGGAAATTTACGACATCCTATTCTTTAACTGAATTTTCCCACAGATTAATTGGAAAACAATATAGCAACCTAAAATAAGCTCGAAAATTACACTGACCAACATTCTAAAACTTTTTTTGCCTCCCTGGAATGGTTGTGGCTGGATTTTATATATTTTGGCCTACTGAATCCAGAT